>LUCH01000176.1:281162-298974 GCA_013368495.1 Paragonimus heterotremus
AACCACTTTCGCTTGTGAGTAATGATCAGGCTGCTCGATCGTCTCACTAGGAGACACAGTTACCGTCTGTTAACTCCAGTCGATAACCCCACGATTAGGACTTCCTAGACAGGCGGCTTTCATACAAATTGGAAATCACCCACAACTGATTGCAGCTGTCACATCATCATAGACTTCGCGGTCTGCCCCTTTCTCACACAAGCATTAGACTCGAGTTTCGCTCTCATTAGAGTATCTTGTCAATATTGCATATCCTTGCCACGGCCAAGACTAGAACTCCGGCCACTCTTTCATAAGACAACCGTGTTGACCGCTGCGCCACTGACCTTAATAAACCGTAGTCAGAATTCTAGTCCAGGCCGTGTCAATAATATGCACTATTGACTAGCTACTCTAGTGAGAGCGAAATTCGGGTCTAGTGCTTCCTTTCGAAAGCGGCCGACTGTCAGGTCTTTGGAAATTCGACAGCTTTGATCATTTTATATGAATGTGCAAGTCAGCATGCAAAATAGTTCAAAATAATAAAATCTGAGATCCTGTTAAAATTCAACATTTTCGTGAGACAGGTTAGAATTTTATAAACATACAAAACACTCACCACCCGAAGATGCCATTACTGATAGTGCAGTGGTTAAACATGTAAAGTATCATATTAACCAACCCAATGTATTCTTCATTGTTATCACCATTAAACTTACCATAAAGAGACTAATGAAGGGCCTATTTCATAATTCAAAAGGTGAATAGTTGGTGAATAATTGGTTGGTCTTAACTGTATGTACGGTAAGACGTTATCCTCGAAGTAACCGGCATCAGAGCGGATGTTAGAAATAATGTGCCACTCTGTCGCATATTGTGGAACGCACCTTTTTGTCTAAAATGCACAGCGGTTGTGCAAAGCATCTTTTTTTCAAGTTGACTGCATGTTAGGTAACAGAACGCCGGAGGTTCTTCAGCGTTTCATACAAATAACTGATGGAATCAGTAAGGACAGAAACACTGGAAATGAAACAAGCTCGCACGTACAAGACCACCACAACTCTTGTTAAGTTAGATAATGCCTTACATCACAGACAAGTAAGTCTGGAACTGATGTGAGTCGCGTACCCATTGGACTGGCAAGTAAAAGCACTGACTGTAAATGATGCAGACCACCTTCAGGCATTTGGCCATTAGTGTCTGCATTTCGTCATACATATGTCGTGGCATCTACGACAGGAAACAGTGAGATTAGGAAGATGACATTTGGTCGTGACGTTCAGGAGGGTTTACTGGAGTAGTCAGTAGAGCGACCAATGGTCGTTCGTATGATGCTAATGCACCAGGTGGACAAACCACAACGTTATACGAAGAAATATAACCTTTCGCTAATAAATGAGTCACTGGGACGAGTTAGCTTCCGGAGAGACAATCGAGCCCACTACCTTAAGTTGTCTCGGTGTTTGACTGAGGTGTCAATGGAATACGGAGAACCAATCAATAACTGGAGGAAAATTCTCAAAAACCTGTTTCTTAAATGTCGTGGATGAAACATAAGGTTTCATTTGTGGCAAAGTGCATGCAAACTACTGAGCATAGAGTCGAATCCCTCAATGTGGACAACCTTGGCAGAAATTATCAGGTGACAGAAGCGAACTATTGAAGAAGGTATGGTCCTATTGCAAACAACCTCTAACGTCAACAGCTAAAATAGGGACACTTTCTCACGTTGTCACTACTCAGTGAGATACTCATGAAGATAATTCTCAATTATATTCGTTATAATTAACCTAAGTATCCTGTGACAACATTTGACGTGTACAATGAATAGAACACTGCGAAAACATCTGAAGATTCCCGTTTTCGGTTAGATCGGTTCATTTCTTTAACCTAACTTGATGTTCAAATAAAATAAAGATTACTTTGAAACTGGGTTTTAGAAAATTCTATTAAAAGACATAAACCTGTCGCTTACAAGCCTTGACCAGCCACAACCACGATACTGGGTGAAGGTTGGTATGTTGGTAGGTCCATAGAAAGCAGGTCCCAACGTCTCGTCTTTATGTGGTCCTTTCTGAGGGCGCAGTCTACCGTCTGGACCTTCTTCGTAGCCATGAACGAAGTTTCCGGAAGGTATACTTGGAACATCTCTGAAACGCACGTAATTAACCCGATCGCACTGTGTTGAAATGAAAAATCACACATCGTTGACTGGCTCAGTGATGTGAAAGCGAAATATGAGAAAGCGTTTTGCTACTGCAAATGAGGTAAATATCTACTTACTAAAAGTTGTAATTGCTTATATATCAGCTAGTTACATATATCCAGAACATTATTCAACGAAAGAGCAAGTCCTACTTAAAACCGGTCAGATGGGTTTTGCCATAAATCTTTTGGAAGAAAACAAAGTTTGCACAAAGGTGAGAAAATTATATCCGACTAAATGATGCAGCCAACCCAGGTCGACATATTGTTCTTATGATACAACCACGTATCGCACAGACATCAGGTACAACAACAATCGCACGTGTACAATCCCCTCATCAGCATTTCATTTGTTGGCTCATTTTTTCAGTAGCCTGAAGCTAACTCATCATCAGTTCGTTATACCCAAAATGACTAGTATGTATTTTTCACATGCGTTCTATTAGTTTCACATCAGGAGGAACTGAACCGACTGATCAGAAAACAGCTTTCACAGTTTTGACAAATGTACAAAACTCTGGTGGTCTAGTGTTGTTGTCACGCTCTGTTTGAGAATACCTAAAGGCACCATACTGTTTGATTACAATCAGATGAACGGCAAACATTGTCATCAGATTCGAATGTAACAAAAAGTACTTCGGAGCTCAAATCTACTTTCAAGTTTAATGTCTACACACTATGTGAAATATCACTTGAGATTGAAGCGAATAACGTTATTCCACTTGTTTGGAACTGAATCTCACTCGTTTTAAGGTGGATGACAAATTTTAAGTGAACTGAATGTAGATGCTATTGGTACCATCTCTTGACAAAAAAATTGTGCTTCGGAAGACGTGCTGAAGACAAATGTTCACAAAGTGTACTGGGGGACATTTTCAACTGTAGAATTGAGTAGAGTGGTCTAAGCAGAGTGTAAGCAAGGAATCGATTTTTATGCCATAATGTTGGATCGCATTCGGTTTGTCGATAATTTTACAGTTTGACGAGAAGCCGTACATTTTCAGCGAGATGACGTCTCCACTCACAAGCAGTACATCATGAAGACGTGGTTAATACTTAAAGGAAGTAAACGTTTAACTCAGTGGGTGTTGCAAAAATTAGGCCCCTATAAAACTTGTGCGATTTGCTAGCCATCTAAATACAGAAAAGATGCTAAAAGCTACATCCCGATGGCTGAATTAATGGTTGACTTTAAGCGGGCATTAACGAACTTGAGTTCCGATACCTTTACAGATTTCGTTGGGAATATGCTCCGTCATTCTAACGACGTTCTGGTCCACAGTCTGTGAATAATGTATGACTTACCCTTTAATGAAACAAAATATGAACTACAGTCGCACAATTTTGTCATGACCATCTTTAACAGGTTTGCGCAAAATTAGTTTTTTGAGAAGTATTCATACAAACTTAATCTGAAGAATTCTGACATGGCTTGCATTCTCGCAGTACAAAGGATGTTCTTCGACTTGTCACTAAGTCAGCTGTTGCTAAAAGAACAACCTGTCATGATTTTGTCTTGGAGTGTATGCTGAAAGAGGATGAGCTCTGAACTGTGCGCGCTGACCACCATAATCTACACAAGGAGAGATGTACACAACAGGTCCCAATTTCCTGCCTCTCGTTTACAGCTAGCAGTTCTGAGTGGAAAAGTTTTCTCTTGCTGACAGCTTCAGTGACGTAGTTTCATTTTGCTAGTATTACTGCTAACGTGAATATGTTTGGGTAACAAAGGAACTGTGGAAATTCACCCCAACTTAGAAAGTGATTATCTCCGAAACTCCTAATAAATGTCATCCTCTGATCAGTTTATTTTTGCTGTACCTCGAATATGTAGGGACAGTGGCAATAGGGTAGCCTGTAGTGAGCAACGATCATGTGACCGTTCTAAAGATCCCGGCTACAGCCGTGTTTTTCGGCCTGTCTATTCTGGATGCATTCTTGACAGTATGGCTATTTTAGGGGGGTGTTATAAACTCAGAGCAACTCGCGCAATTAATTGCAAGCAGAGAAAGCTTCCCTTTTATTACCGTCAAACTCTTTAAGATTGCAAAGTTTGCGCTTGTCGAACTGATGCTTAACGTACTGGAAAGTTCCACACACATTTTTCTTCGACCAGATTTGAGTGCCGCGGAATTGGTATTAACCCATTCTGAGCCTTTTAAATTGCTTTTTCGTTTGTTGCACTTGGTCTCAGACTAGACTGGAGCTAAACACTGATCCTGTTTTCAAAAACTGTCGGATATATGAGGTTTGTTCCCTAACCTTATCGTGTTCTTTTAATTCGTCTGTTAGGACCACCATTCGATTTATGGAGGCCGTTCCAAGTGGTTAGTGAACGAGGGTCAAGTGCGTCACGATGTGATCACTACAGACAACATATAGAAAGTGTTAAGTGATCGTTGGAGTAGCGCGATTCATAGGACAGATTTCAAATGTAGGTACTCGCTCAACAACATGTTAGGTTCAGTTATTCATGGAAAACTCCCTGGACTTCCGGTTTCGTGAAAAGATGACAAACTTATAACTGTCATTCTAGCTAATCGATGCTTGCATTATTTAGGACAAATATTGGAGCTTGATAAACCAAAAATATCACATTCTGATACTCAATTCGAGGAATAACGACGACTATTCCATAATCAAGATGCAGAACGTATTTCTCTCAGGTGAATTTGACCTTGTTTGTGCAATCATAATCTACGCGGCAGGAACATTCGTATCAAATATATTGGTTAAATTACGAAAACCGCACTAGGTAGATATGGATGAAAAAAATTAAAGGAAAAAGAGGAATGAGTTTTGATGATGATGATGACGATAGAGATCCAGGTCACGAATGAGCAATCCAAAATTCCTTCGTCTCCTCAAAAGACCGAAGTTTATTACCTAGGTTTTAACCAATCAGGGTTGACTACCCCCATTTTCATTAACCCTGTCGTGGTCCGTCACTCATTGTGGTTTTAACACACTTCATAGACCACGGCAGACAAGATCATCTCTATTGTCTGGATACTACCTATACTTTGCGTTCCCACTCTCCAAAATATCTCTCAATAAATAACATAGGATCGACAAAAACATTATTGCAGTTTTTGTTAGTCTTTAAACTCTAGCTGACGACAGACTTTTTGTCCCGTGATTTGAGTTCACCTCTTCAGAATAACACAAAATCCAACCTAGCCCCGTCGTTAGCTGTCATCCTATTGACTAATAAGGTGCGTTCCTCTGTTTGTTTTTAATCGGCTGCACGCAGCCGCTTTTCATGTCCATCAAAACGTGACTTCCCCTTAGTGGATCATTTATCCAGTGTTTAAAACTAACTACGAATCTCGCGAACTGAGTAAACGGTTATTGGTGGAAAAAATTGAATAACAGCACTACAAGGGGAGAAACTAGTGAGCTGAACCATTGTAATTAATGCGAAGAATTCCAATGTAAGTATGGTGAAATGCGAAATATAGCAGAAAACTATGTTTCCTTTTGCTCAACGAAGCAAAGATTTTTTTTTAAAGGAACCAGATTTCACGAGGAAACAATGAGTGAAACCGATGGTATTCATGGTACACGCCACTTAGCCTCAAAACTGAATTGTAAGGTTTGCATGTGACTGTAAGCCATAAGTTGGATTTTTATTCTACCAGACCAGTGATTGTGTCCAAACTCCCATGTTGCTGTAAGCTAACATGCAGTAATCGCAAGGCAGCTGTGCTATTCTGGAGACGTACATGGATTTAGGGGCTCATTTAAGTTGCTTACGGATTCGAAATACATACTTGATGGACTAGTGTCCCCCATCACAAGGAATGTCTCTTAATACGAAGAAACCTTGGTGTAGCTGCCGGGGTTTATTTCATTGGACAGCTGGTTGCAATGTGCATACTGTAAACTTTTTTTAAGCCAAGACGCATAAAGTGTTGCTGGCTTAAATGGCTCGTTTAAACTACGTTTAGAAAGAACAATATGATGCCAAACATCGTGTTTGTGCACCGGCATCTTCAGAACTGTATTTCAATGAAATGTCAGTAAATATACATGAAGATTTTAGCGGATGAATACGACATTTAAGACATGGAACCGTTTATATTCATTGTACGAGTTCTGTCCCGTAGTATGGAACTGTGCTAGAAATGCGGTAGCTTACCGTGGGCTGTTTTTGAGTTGCCGCCGAATCGTCTTCCGCAGTCTTCAATAACGATCGAGGGATCATCAACCCACACGGACCAGGTTTCTTACCAGCCCAACTACTGGTGATCACATAAGCGTCGGGGCCTGGTCCGTGGCTACGAAACGATGGGAATCGAGCTGCCCGATCACTGACGGTGGAACATCCCTGAACGTTGCAAGGATTCAGGAGAATGGTGGAAGAGATTTTAGAGTCTATTCAGCTACTCAGAATTGGTAAAATGGCACACTATTACAGCAACAGAAGGTAAACTTTGCATCAGCTGTGAAGGCATCCCGTTGGTTTTTAACTATAAGCTGACAAAAAATATGAAAAACAAACGTTTGATTTGTTATACACGGTTGACAATATCAGATTTAAAACGGTTTTCAGAAACAATCCTAGATTTTCCGATTTCTTATATGAGGTTGAAGCTGTTTATAGAGGTGTTAGCAGATTATTTATCCGGATTGCAGACTACGGGTCTACAACGTTGAAGTGACTGTAAAATAATGATACCTGTTTAGTAGGTCCACTACAGTGTATCCTAAGGTAACCTAATTCTGCGCTTGCCCATTATGGCATGTCGCATATCATCCAATGATATGTGTACCCGGCGAATACTATGTGCCGCAGCTTGAGTAGGAAATTGTTAAAACTGTTTTATACTCAGAGTTGCATTACAGTCTTTGTTGTTATGCAACATGCTGGCTCAGATGCACATGTCTTCTCAAATCAACATATACTTCGAATCATTTTATACGGAACCCATAAATAAATGGTTCGTGATCCATTTCCTGTAGAGTTATAACTGCTCTAAACTCAACCTAACACAGCAAAATGTCATGAAACACAGGGAGAAGAAACATGGAACTATCAGTGCTTTGTCACCTGAATACTGAAAGAGGTAAGCAGGGTGGAACGAGGGCGAATAAGTTTTAGTGACAGCGCAACAGATATTTTCAGTGTTGAGCGGAAACCGCTTCACAGAACGCAATCTATTGGATAAATCTAGCTAGTAGTTTGGATTGCAAACCAACACAACTTGACAAAAGTAGCAGCAGCCCACTGCACAGCATGGTGTTTTATGTTTAATGCGCTAGCAGTGGTTTCACAATATGACTTGCGCAGAGTGAGATGGACTTAACAATGGTCTCTTTTCCTGTCGGCGGTTCAAATCCAGCCGAAGTCTTGAGTTTGCACAATTGAGTCTGTTCTAAATTAATAACATTCTTTGGTAAATTTGTAGCGAGAGTAAAGGCACAGGGATCTCTACCATCACGCAAGAAGAGATAAAAGATAGAATGATCCTCGATAAGTAAGAATTTTGCTGTAATGACGGTGAACAGCTCAGCATTCAATTTTTGTAATCTGCAAATATTTTGGGCAATGATTTTGTCGGTCATACCCTTCAAGGTATAAGCTAGTGATGCTGATGCACTATGAGGTTCGTGCCGTTTGAAACTAACATCGTCAGCGAGCGCAAAGGGAGGACTTAAATAACGACCTTAACTTTAATCCTATGATGGACTTTGACAACCTAAATCACCTATAGTGTGAGAGTGGCATTTCCTTCAGGCTTACTGGTCGCACTTGTAATGTGGTTGTACGGTCGGTATTTTTAATCCCGTTAACACGGCGTAAGTCGTCCGCAAATAATACTCTGTCGCCATCTGCGTTCAATCTCATCCATTGGTTGACAAAAATTGGCAGACACTGATGAAATTATGACGCGGATGATTGCCGCTGATGGTCAATAGTGTTCAAGCGCTCAATCATTAACGGATACAAAACCTTCATTTGTTGGGTCTTATAGTAAGGATGTAAATAAACAGTCTGTAAAGTCGTTCAGCTTTTCTAAATGTCCTAGATGACTGACGCAATGCATACGGCGGACAAGGATTTCCTGCAGTCCAGAAAGCTATCGTCAAGTTAGCCGATATAGTCCATGCTTTTCCAGCAGGTCAGGTCTTGTGAATCGCAGATGACGTGGTGAAAAAGGTTGTGATAAGTGAGAGTTGGTTGGCCTAAATGTTTTAAATATTGCTGTTGCTTAAATGAGTTGCCTGAAATAACTTTAATTGATGAGCTGAGCTGGTTAAAGTCACAAGAAAGAGTTTGCAGACACGCTGTACACTCGTGTGCAGTTCAAATGATAGTATGCAAGTCCTAGTCAAGGTCTAGGTGGGTTGGACAGTTTTGTGTAGACATGAACACGTTTCGGATAGCTAAGTGCCACAAGTGCGCTCGATATTTATTAACAAAAACAACTACACGGTATTTAGGCATCAGCGTCAACCACTGATATACTGTCATAGATAAGAAGAAGGATAGCGATAAATGGAGGAATGACGACAGGTGCAATAAATGTGAAATCCATGAAATACTTCAAGACAGCCGAGAGACCGAGGGTTACTGCATTATTTTAAAACGCAAGTATTCATTAATTGCTAATTATCCATTTGCTGTTTTTGTCTGTAATTAACCATCAAATAAGACAGTTGAAAAATGGGGTAGAAGTTCAATTCAGCATTACGTGATCCCGAAAATGTTTTGGATGACCCGATTATTTATATGACATTTGTAGACGATGACATGACATCAAGAGCATGAAATTGTTGCCAATAAATGTTTTACATCTGCTATACGTGTCATCTGAAGCGATTTTGTGGGAGTGGTGACGAATTTAGCCTGGTTACTGGAATGCAAAATTTGGTTGGCTGGAATGTTTATGGAGTAGTGTCAGAGAGTTATCCCATGTTTTGCTGTTCACTTCAGCTCACCTACTTACCTGCAAAGCGTAATCCTTTTAATTTTAGTTGTCAATGGTATTTTCAATTTAGTTTCAATTTACGTCCCTTTTGACTACACATTTGCTTGGCGGTGTATCATTTAGAAATTAATGTCAACCCCTAGTATGTTCCCATGAAAGATGGTGATTATTGTTCTCAGACACAGTCCAAGATGCCACAGTAGTCTGGCTACCGTAACACTCGCGCACTAACGGTGGTAATGTGGTAATAAACGTGAATAATGCGTGGACAAAACTTTCAGTGTTTCGCCAGCAGTTGCGGATTACAGATATTAGTGAGAAACCAAGATTGCCGACTAACGTTGTACTTACAGTTTGGTAACGAATAACTTTTCGGTGACAATCTACAGACATGCATCCAACAGAGCTTTCAAAACAAACTGTTCAGTGAATTTTAGATGAGACCCAACTGTGAAAATTCAGGGCTTCGACTCGATTTAAACCAACAACAGAAACGTCATGCCTGAACACGGCAAGCGCTCTACCAACTGGGCTACAAAGCCATTCCAGTTCAGTTAATGTTGAGCATGCTGGTCTGTACGTAGTATGTGGCATATCACCTATACACAGTGATGGCGTTTGATCTCATCTTTTTTGATAAGACCCGACCCCTTCTGCTACCCTTAAGTGTTGGTTAGGTTTTTATGCTGTATCAATCCGCACGACCATATTGGGTATCCTACCAGGCATAGCCATGTTAGACAGGCAAAAGAGAACAATTAGAAGAAAATCGGTAACAACCAATAGGTTGTATGTTGCACTACTGACGGCGTAGGAGTGCTTGAGTAGTGAGGCATCGTCTTTTAAACATAAAGCGTAACCATGTTTATAGTTACAGCACTGTCGTCTTTTTGCTAAAGAAGAAGGAAGGGTGCTCCAAAACAAAGAGCACTCCAATCATCTAGTGACTATTACCGAAGAAGATTCACCAAATACTTTGAAAGAACAATCACCATCATTGAAAAGTCTAATGTAACTGCAAATGTATCCAGCACATTCGTCTGTAATTAAAATCAGTTATCAATTTCCCGTCCACCATATCCTCGGCTCGGTAAGCCTGTCACTACAGAGCGGGTCAAATTCTTAAATTGCTGGCCTCTGGCAGAATTCCCAAGAAAATCCAATAATGTTGCCTTGCAAATCAGACTTCTTCGTCAGATGCTTCTGGTGGGGTTCCTCAAGCCAACGCCCTCCCGCGGCACGAACTACCTAAAATTATTAGAAGGTACCGATGCATTGACGGACTGGTTTATTTGTTTTCATATTATCACTCCTCTTCTACTAATTCTATTTTCTTCCAGTGAAGACTGACGCCTTTAATGTTTGCAGTGTCCTAAAAGTAGATCACTTTATTGCTTTTCCGCGCTGTCTCTAAGGGATGGAACTGGATATGTGTTATGTCTCCGACGTAAGCCTTTACGATCCTAACCTTGTCCTTAACCTGACTTCGCCTGTGGATAATGTTATAGACCAGCGGTTCTTTCTCAGTGCCCCCGGCGAATCGGAATTTGAGTCTCGCTTTAAAGTTGGGGTTAGAATTTTAATGGGTTTTGAGGGAGAGCACGGCTTATTCGGCTGGACCCCTAAGAACCGTCGCCTGTGTGTAGGCATACCAGGCACTGCTATAAATGTCTGCCGAGACAGACCGGAGAGATAAAATTTATTTTTTATATATGCAACCGACAGTAGCTCAGATGATGACATTGACTTCTTTTGTGAAGCCTTCGTCAGTCGCTCAAGCAAACTGTATGCTCCAAAATCGTTGTGATAACTCGCGATACCATGCAGCTTGTTCGTCTTACTTCAGTGAAATGGCTAGGTAATGCTTTTTGTCGGGGAGCGACGCAGTGATATTTCCGATTGACTGTTACGATCATGCATACCTCGCGAACCCCACTTATCGAGTTGCGCATTTCGGCACAAACAAGGGTGATGCATCATGTGGAGACAGTCATTTGAAACCCAGTCATAGTTGCAAATTGATCAGAACGCCACCGGCCATAGGTGGTGATACTCCACTGAAGATTTTCGTTAATTCTGAAGCGACAACCTTGACTAATATCGTGTGGTTTTTTATCCGTTCTGTTATGTCACCTATTCAGAGAGAGTGTACTTGGCAACGGTAAAGTATTCAGTCAGATGTTAAACGATAAGAGTAAACAAAACACTTACCAAAAGACACTGACATTCAACCTGTCCTGGTTAAAATGGTGGTATAGTCCAAATGTGCACTGAAAAAATAGCATACCAATTATACGAATATCATGCGAAGAAGTCTGTCACGAAGAAGCACAGCAGGTAAGACAGAAGTTCATAAACGAATCCTTAAGACGGTGAATGAAGAACGGATGGTGAAGGTCGTCATTCAGATAAGTTTCAAGCTGTAATCGAGTACCCATTGAGCAATAGGTCTTGCCAGGTTTAAATGGTGAGGGGTTGGCTGAATGAATTTAGAAACCGGAACAAAGCGTTTATTGATACAGAAGAGTGGGTAGTAAGGGGGAATATCAATAGCTGTCGCCGCGAACAGAAACTGACGCCTCAATGCGCTCGACTGAACAGTTGTGACAGTATAGATTTAACGAAATGTTTTCATTATATTAACCAAATGATTCAGAACCAGTAGGTGCTACTGATCGACTACTTCACTCTACTGTTGTGCCAAAGCTGGGTTATGTTCATGGATCGTTGAGGTTAACAAGACTAGTTTCACAGAAACAAATGAGTGAGTGCGCATAAAAGAGACTGTCGTAAAAGACAAGTCATCTTTCCAACGTGAACACGAAGCTAGACTGGCAGTGAAGCGGACAGGTAGTTTGGCAGTGTGAAATGTTTTACTAACTGCACCCGAGAACCCACGCATGAGATTATCGACAAGTTTATCTCCCTTAAAGGCTAATCCAGTTTTCACACTTTCCTCTTCCGCTTAAAACAACTTATATCTTTCATTCTGCTGTTGCATGGCTCTGTGGATGAACTATTTCTAGTGGTCGCCCTGTATAAATGCTACATGTGCGAACTCCAGTACTACAGTAATATTACTGTATATGCACGGATGATACAATACTGTATCATCGGTGCATATTGTAGCGTTTTGTACAGTCTTTTTTGTACAGCATAATTTTCATTGTTTTTCACATTTTTTACCTTCTTCAAATTCACATGTACACTCGTTTAAATCATGTGAGTTGATTCAATTAACAATACAAAAATACACACTTCCAAGGTCGCGAGCCCTGTGTTTTCTCTCTCTGTGTTCAGTGTCGCGCTAGTACAGATTTTTGGAAGAATTAACGGCTAACGGAATCTGCATTTGTTTCAGCAAAATTCCAAAATCATCTGTCGTCCGAATTATCTCCGTTGTGACTTCTAAAGTTACTTGAGAACCATACGACGGATTGCATCATTTGGATACTTCATTCGGTGTGGTGGAACTCTAAACGACGCACCTTCACGTACTACTGTGAGTCAGTTATTTTCATTTTTTGTCACTTTTTGATTTCTTACTCACTCCTGAATTGTATATAGCGTTTAGATCCACTACAATATACTGACGATTCTGCCTATCACCGATTAATTATTACTTTTTTCAAAATAAAGGATACGGAGCCATTAGAATGAACGTACCAACGACGATTTCATTTGCGTTTTGCTCGTTGAACTGAATAATCAATGTGGCGTCGCATACCTACATCTAGGAAGCCCAGTTAGTCATTCATTACTGTTTCCATCTAAAATTAAAAATTTTGATTTGCGGAAATAAGTCTGGCCAAGATGTCAATCGGTTTCACGTTATTATCTAGTACACATAGAATGTCAGCTATATATCTCTCGTAAAAATTGCATTAAGCCGTCGATGAACTCAACTGTTTATTTTTTGCTTGTATCACAATACTTTCTGCAAATACCGGTTCCAACGAAGATTCCGTTGAAAAGCCGACTTTTATCGGCCGCGGAAGCTACTAAGATTCGCCTGTAGAACCTACCTCATATGCTCTGAAAGGCTTCGTTCAGTTGTATGTTTATCGCGTCCAAAACGCTTACCAACATCATAATATGGCTCAATTTTTGCATAGAAAGCCAGATAAAAGATGAACAAGCAAGTCGCTAGCCTGCTTGTGGGCATATCTACCACACCTTCTCCTCGTAATGAACGACAAGTAATCCATACTCTCTTTTAACCAATGACTCTGGTGTTTCCACATCTGAAGGCTGTTCTTGGCTAATCTTTTTGACGTACATTCTAGAGCTCATTTTGTTGCGGAAAAGTCCAAGTGCAGCGTCATATGACGCGGGGTAATTGATTGCATTCACTGCGAAACCATTCGAAATGTGAGTGATATTATACACTTTAAACTTTTTACTGCGCTCACACGCCCCCGCCATTTGACCACAGCTAATGTTTGCCATTACACTATGTATGACGAGATTTAAATCGAAATCGATCGATCGAACCACAACAATACCTTTATTCTATTCGGCAAACGCTCTGGCTTATATTCCCAAGGAGCCGGCAAGTTATCCGCATCAGGTCTTGCAAAGTCAAATTTCCTCTCAGCAAGTGAGTTAAACGGTGCATAACCAATTTCGTAGCGATCGCACTTAATTTCTCTCGGGCTATAAGATCCAGGGCCCACGTTTTCATCTGTGACGTTTGTTCCTTGGAACGTGAATATTCGTTCTTGTCTGTCATACATGCTTAACAAGAACTATGCATTCATGTCATTGAACACGATTACCACACGTTCACTTGAAATATCTTCAGGACTCAAATCTATAGTGACCGTAATACGTGGCGCATTTAAACAAAACAAATGACTAGAATTGCTTATTTTTTGCTTCTTTTTTCAAATCGCGTTTCAGTAATTATAATCCATTTCTCAGTCTGGCGTGAATACTACGAAACTTTTCGCGGGTAGCCGGTTCAAATTTTCTCGTAGTCTTCGTCTATTCATATTTTTATCCCATTGGTGCCTTGTGCATCAAAAATTCACATACGATTACTGTTATTCGTTATCGAAATCATACTAATTTTGTTTCTTACCGAATTATTTGGTTCATATTATTTATTTCTGTTTTACATTGTACCGTTTAACGCATCTAGTTAGCCGATTATTATCTGAGCAGATATCTGCTCAGTCCCAGTAGTTCCCGGCGTTAAGTTCTGCATCTTATGTCTACTTCTTTTTATAATGCTGACACTTCCGTTTTTCTTCACACTAACATACACGAGATCCAGCAGAATCGGTGGATCAGTAGTATCGAGTAACTGTGGACGTCTCGGCTGTTGCATGACTGTTCAAAACGGTATGCACTGCCAGACGTGTCTATACCGGTATCACATTAAGCGCACCGGCTTCAAGGAGGACCACGACACTCCGCTGGCTTCGTCAAAAAAGCCATTAATCTGCATGAGCTGCCTTTTTGTGAAGGCTGCATTTCGTCCGAACCTGTAGCCGTTCCACCACGGATGCTAGTCGCAGAACGTGAGTTCCTGAGCTGTCGCGTTAGGGGAAATATTGTCCTGAAAAAATCGTTTAAATAGGTGCGTATCTTGTGAAGAAATTGAAATCGTTGAAATATGCGCCATGGACCTATGTCTGTTTGTTTTAACTGAGAGTTAATTGAAAACTACCTAATCGGAGTTGTTTTTTGAAAGTCGGTGTGGCTGGTGCTGTTGTAGTCGATTGCGTGTGGCAGTGTTAACTCAGGGATGCTGGGGTTATTTTTAATTTATTTAATCAGACTTGTCATTTGCTTTTCAGTTGTTCATTTTCTATTTCTAGGAGATTGATTATACGGCGACTTTCAAGGCGATGTTTGAAGACCGTGAATTTCGCACTTTCTCACAGTTTCAGCAGTGCCGTTAGAGGTACGTGAATGTGGTGTGCATTATTTACGTTCGTGGTACAAGCCGTAGGTTGAAACTGTTTTGAAGTACGATAGGATAATGTGACTTGGCTTCCTGAGAACTGTGCGGAACTATTACCGTTGTGCGAACTACAAGAGGCGTAGGATTATGTATATGGGTGTGCGACATGTCCAGTGGGTTACCTGTTGTTAGTTTCATCAAATCATTTCTCGTGACACATGTTATAGAGCACGATTTCACGTGGTCGGATGAGATACGTGTCCGATTGTGAGCTCTTTCAAGTTGGAGCACAATCACCCCCTCAGTCGTCTGCCATGAGTCTCATCCTCCTAATCTTTCTCTCACCATCAGGGAGTTGAACGAATGCAGGAGTATGTTCTAGTACGGTACACCAACTGCCGACATTAAGCGGTATGTAGCGGAGGTTTACGGGAAGTTTATCACAACTACTGACGTTGGGCGCATCCGTCGCGAGTTAAAGTTTGCAATGTCAAGTGAGTTTGTTACTTAAAATTGGTCACGGGACGTCAGAGAACCTTGAGGAGGTGCCACCGGTGACTAATGTGATAGGCGTGGTACGCATTATGAGAGATGAAGGCAACAAGTATACGCATATCTGCTTCGCCCAACGACTGCAGATTTAACTAATCCGACGTTTCCCAAATGTCGTGAATGTGGATGCCGCTCACGGGATAAACAGGCACGAGTATGTCACTGTACATTTCCTCATACTTTGAAAGTTGTAAGTTGTATCAGTTTCTCTTGACAGATGGTATGAGACAAGGCCGACCCGTGACGCACAGGTACGTTTGTAGTGAGAGGTGTGCTTCACTACGTAGACTTATCGAAATTTTTCTGGAAGTGATGGGCGAGCCAATTGCCTTGAAAGCATTTGTCATGGATGAGATGGTTGCTCAAATGAGGACAGCCCATGTGGTGTTAGGCTGTGACATCCCGCTGTGTTACGTTCATGTACGTGATGCTGTACGTAAGCATGTATGTTGGCAAAATTTGTGCGTCATACCTGTCAAAAGACAAACTGTTTTCGCAGTCGTTTTCTCTTCCACCGGATGGCTAGGGCAGACAATGAAGAACAGTAAATTGCACTTTTGCACTGTTTGCCGTAGGTTCAAACGTGATTTGCATATCATTGGCCGAATGGATGGGAAGATTATGAATTACTTGTTGTGTAGTTGGCTGTACATCAAGCCGAAGTGGGCCATCCATTCGCAAAGCGATGTTGCCCACTTTGGCAATCGAACGAATAATAGGCTGGAGAACTCGAACGGACGGCCGAAGAAGAGGACGCACTCAAGAGACTTCCTGGCCGTCGCCATTCAGAAAATATGGATCCACGGCGGGTGGCTGCTGCGAGAGGACGAAACACAAACGACCTATGGGCGCGACCGTCGTGAGGTTTTGGATGTTGGCTGATACGTTAAAAAAATTCTTCACAGAGTGACCACGTTCGCAAGTCATCTTGTCCAAAAACAGCCGAAGGGACGGACTCCACGACTCTTTTTCGAAACAGTGTCTGACTGCAAGGTCAGCACTTCCCTAGTGATTACCTTGAACATTGCAGTTCCATGGGCAGCAAGATGGCGGCGCTTTTATCGTCGATAGCGTACAGGGCACATATGAATGCACTTTTTGACTTACAGTGTGGCTTCCATACATTCACATTCTGTCGGTGTTTCGTGAACATCCCTAATCTTACGGTAGGTTCTTTGGTAGAGTTCATTTCCCTTTACAAAGGTGACGTCCTCATTCATGAGCGGCGGTATGCAGAGTACAATTTGCCAATTCGGCGGCTGATAGGCCCACAGCTTCGGCCGATTGCTGTAAGCAATTTCAAACATCACTACAAAGCCCCTCATTATGTAATTGAAAAACTGCATGACTACAGCAGTCGCACGGCGGTGACTTGCTCGAACACCATCACTGCTTTTGCCAGTGAGATAGTGGAGCGTGCCAAACTGACTAACTTTTATACGACTTCCTGATGGGCTCGACTACAAGTGGTATGCAACCAAGGTGGCGGAAGTAGTCTACAAAAGCTCTGCCATGTAGATAATGCGGTGACCTGGTACAGATGGACACTTATTGCTGTGATGCCGATCAGCTGATTTTTCACTCCGAATGTATCCAAATGGCAGACATAAACGAGTGTCAATTCGGTGGCAACCAGCCTCAACCTCAGTCAACTGGTAAGTGCACGTTTCGAATCCTTATTTCTGTCAGTTTCCTCAACTTCAGCCATTGTTTGCACTCCCCCAGTGATTTTGAGGTACGAGTCCCGCACATCATCCACAACGGATGTCAAATAAGATCGGTCCGCTGACAGTGTACCGCCTGCACGCGGACCAAAGAAAGCAAGAATCAACATAACCCGGAGCGACTATCCTGTTGATATAAATGAAGAAAGTAAGTTCTTTCATATATGCGTACACAGATTTCCTGCAGATATCGGGTGTGATGAAAGACATGATGATGAAGACCTCATGTGATGCACGGTTTTAATCATCCGAAAGGACACCATTAACGCATGAAAACCGGAGGCTACATTCTGTGCTGAAAAAAGCAGAGGTGATATGCGCATTTATCCACAACTATCAAATACATAATTCGAAATTCTATCCCCACGTTGTCGTCCCCAGTGACTTCACTCGTCCACCAGCGTTGCTGCGTGTAATCGACAGAACGTAAGTATTTCTATAATCCGTCGGTTAAACAATATTCCTTTGCCACCAATGCTGTTGTAATTTTGTGGAATTTTGCGGTT
>LUCH01000177.1:0-25246 GCA_013368495.1 Paragonimus heterotremus
TAATGTCTGCCTTTGAATGGTTTTCGCTGAATTGCATACCGTTTAAAATTCTTTACGTTTTTGCGTAGATAGCTAGCCAAAGCCACAGCTTGTGAATGTGCTTTTCATCTAACAACTACTACCTCGTTCACATGAGTCATGGGGTTAAAACAGCTTCTAAATTTGTCAGGAGATCGTGTTGACGGCGTGACACCGAACATAGTGCGTGGTAATTTAGCATCTTTCAGATGTTTTTCGAACGGTAACCCCCGTTTTAGCAAGCAACCACCGCATTCCGGGACGTAGAAATTGTTAGATAGCATATGAACACCACTTCTAGTCAACAGCCATCGTTTTGTGGTGACTTCTCATCACTTTTAGACTGTGGTCCTCTTTTTTTTACCTAGTAGCACTAAAACAAGCATTCCGTCACTGGCGTTGAATCTGATCCTCAAGCACACACTCACAACTTGACAGCTTGGGCAGTTTGAACAAATATTTATAATAACCATCGACATTAATATTAGTATCATTGCTATTGCCATCGCTGTCATCTTTATCCTGGTCATAATCATAATCATATTCAGGACCACCACTCGCAACAACTTGCTCGGAGTTTCCAAGCCATGTACACACCAACACAGACCAAACTTAGTGATTATGTTCTCTCGTCTCATCTACACCCACTGGATATTCCGTAATGTTTATCAGCGAGAACGTACGACTAAAACAAGGATCGCAAGATAAAAATGAAAGGAAGCGGTCAGTAAGGAGGACCATGGGTTAAAAATTAACAGGATGAATGGAGTCACGACAGAAAAACCTGTACTGTGACATGTACTCTGAGTGATGAGTCGGCATCTCACATTACTGTGATTGCTGATAGATAGACGGTGTACGTATAAACGTGAAAATCGACGCAAACATTTGACGAAATGCATTGAATGTAAAAGGGTCGAGTCTAAATGGCTCTTTGGTTTGAGATCAGCAGACGGACTGTATAATACTACGACCAATCAGAATTGACTATCCCATCAAGTCAATAAGTCAAGTCAACCAAGTCAGTAAATTACCAATTAAAAATGCACTGAAACACAACATCCGATTTGGTATAATGTGCAGTTGAACAGAAAAGTTGTCTAAGTGAGAGCTTCGTTAATAGAAAAGCGCAGCAACTGCGGCCACATCAACCAGCGGAAGCGTCGAAATTCTGGAATCAACAGGAATCTTTCGATTTATTACCGTCTATCCTTTGTAAAGTGACCCGTTAAATTCCAGTAAAGTCTAGGTTGCTCACCGTTCCCAGACGGGTCATCTCACTTATCATGTCAGAGAACGACAGTCTCTTGTTTAGGAAACACGGTAGAAAATAGGTACAACACTAAGAGAAATTCCAAACATGGGTCGTTGAATTGGAATAAATGACGGTGAACACAGAAGTAGAAAACAATGGGAATTCATCCAGATTTAACTTAGTATTTAACCCAGTCATGAATTTTCTACAGCACAGTCAGACAGCCGTTGCGATGAGTCATTCAATATACCAGCTGACGCCATTATATTGACCGAGTTTTCAGTTGTACGTCTGAATGAATACTTCAAGCCTCTTACTTCCTTGCGAAATTGTGGGCTCTGGATGGATTCAGACCAACTACAGAAACACCATGACAAGTCTCGATAGACACTCGACTAGATGGGCTTGGTTACCTCATTATTTTCTTTTAACAAGCATAGCGAATGAATCAAACTATTCAAATGCAGAACATTCAGCTGACAAAATACCGTAAAGCCTGGCCGATTATGATATCAACTTAGTAGATAAAATGGGGGAAACATCAGTATTGTTTGTCAGATATGACCAGAAATTGATTTTACTCGGTGATAAACATATTTGTGCAGTGTGGTTAATGGGCATGATTGTTTATATCACACATTTTGGGAGTGAAAACGATTGTGTACTACTGATCGATTTTTATCAATATATTTCATATTCGGCAGAGTATGTGTTGCTTTTCGGCACAATTGTTCACACTTTTTTGCTTTTTGATGACTATGTTGGCAAACAGACCGTTCCGGTAAATCAGCAGATGTATGCAATACTTCAAGGAGATCATGGCCACCAGTAGTTATTTAGTTCACTGGGTTCCGAAGCAAGCTGGTGTGTGGAAGCGAGTTCGCATATCATATTTGTAAAAGTGCACCAAAACATGCAGTTTTGTTTCATGATATCCTTGGGACTGTAACTTTTCCAATCTAAAATGTCTCGACATCATTTTAAAATGTCCCAAGTAACCGGGTCTAGGCGAGTTAATTTGGTTTACTTTCTGCACCTGGTGGGACCGCGTGCTGTCGCACTTTAAGAGCCAGCCAGTCCCTATGTTTTTCAGTCTACTGGTGTGTACACTAGGTGTACAACTCTGTTCATCGTTGAAGTCCAGCTGACTCACCTGGGACATCTTAACATGGCATCGAGACATCTCTAACCGGAAATGATATACGAAGATTGTGTGTTGCGATGGTTATCAAGATAAAAGTTAGGCTGATGTTTTTGTTATTCAAACAATACACGTTATCGATCCTTTCCAGCCCACCATTTAACTACAGGCTAACTTATGTTGGATGCCGTAAACATGTGAAACGGTGTACCTCATGCATGAGTGTGATATGACTCACAAAAGAAGAAGTGAGTGGAAGTGAAACTCAAATGAGGCATTCTAAGTGGAAGCGTGCTACATCACCAGAACAAGAAAAGGACAATGAAACAACGAATGGCTTTATTTGGAAATAGTCTTGCTTGAGCAGACAATCTCCTGGAGAATTCGGTGGATTCCATATAACACAACGGGTTGGATGGGTAACTAGGTCCAAATATGACATTTCTGAGTTTCCGGCGTGAATTAGTAGCTCAGCTGGTAAACCATTTGCCGGTTCTGGGTATATTGTTTCTACCGTTGGTTCGAATCTAGCCGAACTCCAAATTTTCTACAATCTGGTCTCTTCTAAATTATCAAGCCTACCAAATTATTTAGCGTTATGTAAAATTTGTTGGTTTTACATCGGCAGCTGATGGGTGAATCCAAAAGTTAACGTCTTGCGAAATATCTGATTTCTGTCTTAACGAACCAGATACAGGAACCTGGACGTAGATCAGTTGTTAATGAAATCAAGTGAAGCCGTGCTTGTTCAGCTAGGGTTTGATCGCTTAATCTCAGAATAGTCGCTGGGACTGGCTGTCTGCCTTCGGGTACACTAAAGTTGATCAAACCTGATTTGCAAAGGTAAACGTCGTTGTACTGCATGCTCTATAACTCTATGTGGTTTACGGTTTCATCAGACAAGTGCGCAATGTCGACTGTAACTACATAGCGAAGTGCATGGACGAGTGAATGTAGTTATTGACACGAAAGACATTATGAACTCAAAACATGCCACGTGAGCGGATCAAGTAAAGGGGTTTTGGTCTTAGTAGCTACCTCGAAGGAAGTGAAGCATCAGTTTGTCTTTGCACACTGACTCTATCGGACAGGCCACCACAGTATTTACAACAAGCCACTTGATGCGCAAGTAGTAGATGAAGCTAATATTGCGGTTGACTGTCAGGTTTTAGTTACAAGCAGCTCGATAACAAAGTTTGTTGGGTGAACTTTCCATGATTTTTCTCAGTGATCAGGTACTAAGGAGAATTGGTATTACTTGACAAGAAGTTCGACGTAAAGAAAGCTGTATGAGACACAATCGACCTATAAAATATATCTGCCATCATGAGGCTAACCACCAAACCAACGCTCTGTCCAGCGTATACCTATTTCACAAATCAGAGAAGTTGACGACGGTCAACGGGACAACATCCGACCAATTAATTTAAGCTTCTAGAAGACAGAGATCTGTTTCTGGTCACGTAAGTGTTAATAACCTATTCACGAGGTGGGAAAACACACAGACATTCCCTTAAAAGCACTGGCAAACAGTTGGAATCATTAAGGCACATTGCTCGCTGTCTTACAGTTTCCAAGACATGCTTTGAATCATCTCAAAACGAACTCAGATTCCGATGAGTTGCACAGCAATCGCGAAGTAATCAAGTAAAAAGCAATGTACGTTCAGATATATCAGCGAAAAAATATTTCAAAGTGACATGCAAATAAGCCCTAATAAGCCAATGGTTTCCTGAGATCAGATGAACAGAATAGACGTAGACTTTGTTTGTGAAATGGTATGAAGAAATCGTCACACTAATAACGATTAACACTACAAACTCTGAGCGTTCTACTTGCCAAATTGGCTGAACGCTCAGATTATGTTTCGTTACCTGCCGTGCAGCATGGAATGTTTTAACTGCTAATGTCACTTTTATAGACAAGGCATAGAAAGCTACGAAAATCAAGACGTTGTTATCATAAAAGATGGTGATGACTATCATAAAGGTAAAGTTTTATCTAAAAGTAACCTTCGGGCATGTCGCTTATAATACGCATTTTTATTTGCGAACAACTGCGTAGGTTTGCTTCAAAGAAGTACTTCGACTTATTGTCAGAAGTGACGGAACGCAAAAACAAGCTGACAGAACTTAGAAGAGGGAACCCTAGAAGAACGGTAAGGAGTAAAAACAATTTCCATAAGCGAAATTTTCATTTTGTGTTTCTGTATCTCTCGAGTGATTTGTTGAATAAAGCTCATTAAGCCTGGACGGGTTATGAAACTTACCGGCAGAGACTGCTGATTCTACCTCTCTGACTTGGGCTTTGTTTAAGAGGACTGATAGGTAGGTTGAACATGCGCGAGTAAATCTGGGTTTGCCATTTTAACGCTGTTCAGTCGGTGAAGCCAATAACACGGACAGACTCGTAACAAAACATAATAGGTCAAAGCTCTGTGTGGCAAAATGAACAGTCACGAGAACCACCTAAGCCGTGCAAGATTAGCTCAAAAACCTGTGACCAACGGGTATGTATACACTAATGAAAAAAGACGTACGAACAAGACAAGCGTGTTTGGTCGATATGATTAAAGTACGTCGAGGGACCATCACCTCTCTGAATGGGAGTAATTGTCAAGGTTGTCCATTAAAACACGCACACACTTAAAACAAATAGGAACAAGAAAACCCACTGAGGGAATTTGCATTGAAACAATAGTTTAAGGAATTATGAAAAATCCAGGCTATGTTTGGCTCACGGGAGATATAACAAACAGCAACATCCGAGGCTAGATCTCGGATTCCGTGTCCAAGGGACAACCGTGTTCATCAATGTTCCATTGACCTCATATTAAGCATGACTGGGTTACCATATGAAAACAGTCAACCACTTCTGGTCTACTCACACTGCTCGATCACTTCGAGAGGAGACAGTGTTTATGAGTTCTAACAAGAGCGAAACTCCAGTCTAGTACTTCTTTTCGAAACAGACTGCAACAGCTGCGATCGGTCGTAAGTAAAGTTCAGCCTATATCAAACAGATCTTCCACCAATCACTGACACACGGTAACACATAAGACAGCAACGAAGGTCAAACAAATTAACGGTATATGTTGACATTTTTCCTTCTTGCTGTTACTGAAAAACGAAGATGGTCTTTCAGGCTGGTTTTAATTTTTTTAGTTGACTAACCCGAGAAATAGCCAATAAACACTAGTCGCGATTTCGATTCACAAGAAATTAGGCTTTGTTCGTGAGTGAATCGTTTTGTGTTAAGGTCTATTGACAATTGTCGACTAAACCAACTTCATTCAGACATAACAAACCGCAAGCGGAACAGTCAACTCTTTTCCTTCTTCGGTATGTATAGTTTAACAACACAACGGGAAATTTTTTGCTTCGTCAATCGGTTTAATAGTTTTCTTGCTCCATTACGCTTGAACAACCGACGGTAGAAACAAATAGAAATTCCAGCCGCTAATCGTAAATCAACCTCACAGAACTGATTTTCTTTGCCAACACCCTAGTTGAAACACCGCTGATTTATTCAATGGTTTACTAGTTTTTGTTGATGTCAGGCACAACGGTAGATTATAAAAATCACTCATGTGCAAATATTCATTTCATGGTCTGTAATCCTGTAAGACAGATTATTTGACAACAACGTGAATTATGTGTAAATTATGCAATTGCATTAGGAATTGAAGCCAGGTCTGTTCTGTTTCAATAGCAGTAACCTCGGGAAATCAATAGTGTGATGAATTTAGATTGGACTACTAGTCGAGACACAGTCAAAACATGTGCTAATCAGGATTTTCCCCCTCTGGTTGGCGTTTAGCTAAGTGGGAAAGAAAGCAAGCACATAGTTGGGATGGCGTAAATGATAATTAATGGCGCTTGTGTCCAAATTCACTCCGTCAGTAGAGCATAGGCGTGGTTTTTCTCAAACCTATGAATCGATATCCTTTATTTTGTGAATTCCTTTGTCTAGGTCTAGTTGGATGGTAGCTGTCTCTATTCGACAGACAGAGAGAGAGATGGTTTTCTTGTTTATCTTTCTGGACAATCTATCTGACGTTATAATCAAATGCATTTTTTATTACTGTATTTGACTGACTTATCTGGTGCAGTTTAGAAAGTAGCATTTCCATCCCTATACAAGTTGCAATTGCTTGGTCACTTACAGTGAAAACTACATTAGGAAAATAGATTAATCTTGGTTGTGATAGTAAGTAGGCTGGTTCACTGCTAACCTGAGAAAAGTTGGACGATAGGAAGACCTTCTCAAATAATACCTACGGGAAAATCCATTAGGGAAATTCCTTGAAGACAAAACAGCGACCTTTATAGACGAGTAGGCTGGAAAATAACTGAACTGATTTACATTTTTGTACGTACAAATAAAATTTGGTGTTTCCTTCATGCTTTCGGAGCGGAACTCGAATAAGACAATTCATAAAAAGAAGAGGGTTTTGTTTGGAAAGCAGTCACTCCGAAAATTTACCATACAAAACAAAATGTTTTTTGTTTGTTCTGCAGATACTACTACGTTAAAAAATACTCCTAAATGGTTTTAGTGTTTGTGATTCTGCAGAATGCTGCAGGTTATTGTGGTATGTTGAAACAGTCGCTCTGAGACGTTGACATTCACGAACTATGTTTAGTTGAGGTGAAGCCACTCTGACAATATGTTATTCATGATTAAACTTCCTTGCTGTTAGACTATCAATCGTCGTACTTGCTCGTTCTCAGATCTTTGTTATTTGGAAGAACGTAACTATACGCAGTTCATTTTAACACAGTATAGGCTAGTGAACTGGAAGAGTGTTTGACAGACAGTGAGATCAGAAGCAATGAGGATGACGTTCTGTTGCAAGTTGGTCATCCTTTATGGTCGCTTGTGTCCTATACATTCCGATGAACTTTCCGGTTGACCCAGTTCAATGGGAATCTCGTTCACTTTCGATGTATGTGAATCCGCCGTTTCTTACGTTGCGGCCTGTTCACGTTTTCTCGGTTATATTAAACCTAAGTGTGCTGGTCAGGGCCCAACCTGTGTTTGTCGAAAATGGTGTTTGAGTCAACGCTTGCTACAGTGGAACGTGTATGGCCTCCTGACTGAGGTCACTGGGACAGTGACGATTTGGGTAAGTGTGGATACAAGTTGTGGTTGGAGCAATCCACGCTCTGGACTTGTGTGTTTCCAAAACCGAAGTTTGTTAGTGAGCTACTATAGTTTCGACATATTCTGATGTTTCAATATCGCCCAACATGTCCTTCATTGTTCAACTTATTGTGATGCTGATGCCAAATGATCTCGGGACACAATCGATAATGAATCCAAACGGACATGCGTGTGTGCATTTGGGTACTAACTAACCAACCATCGATATTAACGATAGATCATTATCTGCTGGAGATCTATCACCACATAAACTACTCACACTTTCGCAACTGCCTACACAGATGACAAGCACCGATTGCTGCAGTATGTTGAATCGGCCTCACTAAGAGTCTGATGTTCAGAAAGACACGTTTGTCGCTCTAGGCCAGAAATGTTGACAGTGCTAATGACCTGTTAACGAATAGCAGTCGCACGTTTCTTTTTCATTGGCAACTTCACGCTTGACTCGTGTTTTTCGCTTTTCCATTCCCTGGTCTGTAGTCCTCATGTGCTAATATGCATGGACACTTATTCTGCCGAAAATCGTACCCATCACTGTTGCTGAATTTTCTGCAAACTACCCAATAAAATCAGGCCATTTTACCAAAATAAACTGACGGATGGATTTTGATCAGCAGCTATTCATTCAGTGTTTTAAGACGTTTTTCTTCATGTAAAATAAGAGGACATGAAAGTATCAAAAAATACTGAAACCATTAAGTTATACTGTTGTTCTATAGAAGTGATGTAGATTCATTTTACATACTCACCGAATGCAAGCATGTGAGCAGGGCAAGAAATCATCTGCGTACTATAAAACAGATAAACTCATCTGGACCGTGACTGATACTTGTGGATAAACCAGCGACAAGCAAAATGACGACCAGCTGTATTTTACCTCACGAAGCTGGCTAATTACCTTTAATGATCACTGTTCTGAAATGCTCTCCATACTCCCAGTTGGTAGCACTTACCAGGACTTTACGCGAAGAATATGTACACTCTGTGTTGTTTGTGCAAAAGGAGTGATGTTTTGTGGTGGTATGAGGTTTTATAGTCGTCAGAAGGTGTTCTGTGTCTCTCAGTCAACTTTGTGTATGCACATGACAAAAGAAATTATCGTGAAACCGTATTTTGAACTTGTTTCCTCAGTGCAAGAGTTGAAGTGATGAGTTCCAAACTATGCACTACTGATGTGTTCTAATAAGAGCGTAACTCGAGTCTAGTGCTTCCTTTCAAAGTAGGCTAGCCTAAAGGTTTTCTGAATGTGAAGGCTGCGACCAAGTGTGGGTGGTGTTCAATTTTGAAATAACCAAAATTCTCGAACCTTCACGACTGATTTCCGAACTACCTGAGATCATCGATCATAAGAATATCTGCTAATATTGTGCCAAAAATTTGTTGCAACCGTTCTAACCTTAGTTAAAGCTCTAGACACATTGTATGTGTTCTGTGTTTACAGTTTTCGTGAGACATGTAGTTGACCAGTACCACTGAGATCACGACCACCCCAAAGTTCACATGAATGTTTGTGCTTGAGGTTATCGAAGAATAATTAGCAAGCATCCACGAAGAACGACACACGACGAAGGAAGCATTGGTAATCTATTCGAATTGACCAGACTTGGAATACTGTCATAAACATCTAGTAGAGTCCACAATGCTGTATGTAGCGTACTGATCTACCCAATCGAGAAAAATCAGAACAGGAATCTGAGCGGCACTAAGCACTCTCAATTTATTGGAAAAACGGCACTTTTTTATAGAGAAAAAACAACAAAATTTACTACTGCTATTAAGCGACAGACGTTCTCGAGTTTTGATTGGCCAATTTGTTGTTGTGTTGTTCCACGACCTTGCATCTGGTAACTCAGTTGTTTGAAACAGATGCGCATTCAACAGCGGCTGATCGTGGTCTACGATTTGTTTGCGCCAGTTTGACCATAATTCCGGCTGTAGCAACTTGTGTGCGAACACTGATTGTCCGAACCTTCTCCAATCAAGAAACTACTGCAGTTCAAACTCATTACACCCTAGAGGTCAAATTTGCGATTGATATAAATGTGGACTATACACCAGGCCCTCTACTCTATTCTTTTGCTGATTCTTTACCAGCATTGAATCAGGTGATACTTCGTGTAGACTAAGTGTTACGTTTCCTGGTTTGAGTAAATTGAACGGCATACATTTTTGGTATTCGCTGTTTCATTCAGGTAGTCACTTTCAGAGGGTTCCTTCCAGAAAGAGCGCCGCACTCCCTCGTTCTTGTCAGAGGTAGTTAACAGTACAAAAATTTTCTCGACCGAGATCTGAACTCTGACCACAATCTGTTGAGGTGGCCCTGTTGGTCATCAAGTCATTGGCTTCCCATTGGCTAGGATTATGTGACCACACTGGAACGTTCAACCACAATTCTGAGGTTGTCCAAACGTCTTGGGAAGAGATGCATCAAGTTTTCTGTTAACTGCATGCTACAATCACATGATTAAGACGTCTCGTCAAGTTTACATCAAAGAAATGTTTAAGATTGGTGGGCATGGTATTGACTACGATTTGTTTGGTTGGTGCGGCCTAAATAACGCCGCCACTAGTCACGAGTTATAACAACAGTAGGTCGAGGAAGTCCTTCCGAACACGAAAATTTCGGTCAGCTGTAAGTGATGTTCGTCTTATGGGAGCTAGTGTAACGAGAAGTCGTTCAGTGAGGCAAGATCTTTACTGTCCAACTCGAACGTTCCCACGTCACTCACGCGCCCACGTTTATGATCCGGAATTCTAGTCTACAGCGCAGCACGGTTTCTACTTAAACGTTATGCATACTTCTGTCTGGCTCTGCGAGTTTGCCTGAGGCTTTCTGTCAATGGCTTTCGTTTGTCATTTCTTGAAGGTTGGCCCACACTCGTTGAGTGCAAACTTGTTAGGCCGCTCTTGTTATCCGCAAGCCATGTGTTGTGGGCTTTTACCACACCTCACCAACACGTGAAGATATTCCACTCAGTGTTGCAATAATTGTGCCACCGATTAGGTGGGATGTAATCCTGGAAACATCGTTGGTATCACCTCTGAAGCCATGAATCGTGTTCATCACATGATCCATCGACAAAAATTCAGTGATAATTGTGGGGTGCACTTCAGAACTGGTTTAAGTAACTTGGAAATCATGGATGAAAAGTAATGTGTGACAGCGTTTCTTATTATCTCAGGTGATTTTCGATGCCATATTTTGAGCCAAACATCTAAGGCTTTTGACAAAACAGTGCAATAGCAGGCTACCCCGTACTTGGGAATTAAACATTTCCATATGGTCAACCGAGGTGTTAAGCTCTTAGGACCATTATCTTGACAATTAGTGATATACGTAAGCTGTCCTTAACCGGGAGTGCCCAGTGTGAAATCACTGAAGTACTGATCAACATGCCTGCCTGACCGTCAGATTTCCGTTCCCAACAAGGATGCTTATTGAGGTTACATCCATTTATATTGCAACTGAGTGCCAAACCTGCAATGTCAGGGTGAGAACATGATAGTAAACACGCCTAAGTGTAGATCGCAGTGGTCGAGGTTTTACTCGATTTGCGTACTATTTGAAAGAT
The DNA here is from genome assembly GCA_013368495.1 of Paragonimus heterotremus. Lineage (NCBI taxonomy): Eukaryota > Metazoa > Platyhelminthes > Trematoda > Plagiorchiida > Troglotrematidae > Paragonimus > Paragonimus heterotremus. Next base: position 11,153 of record LUCH01000177.1, read on the forward strand.
TAAGGCTGTGTGAATATCAGATTTACTCACGACAAAATGCACGCGGAGTAGACCACTTGAGTATATAACTCTGTTTAGTTTAGATATAACTTGCCAACGTGGCATGACTGTTGAAAAGTTGATGTTTTTGAGTTGTTGAGCATAATTCATGCTGGCCAACAAGTTTCAATATAAGTTGTATTCGAACTTCACCGCTATTGGGGCTTCTCACTAGCGTACATTTTTATATTGACCGAACTTTGTTGTTTAGTGCTCACTACCCACAAACGGTGGTGGATGAGCGCCAAACCACCGAATAACGCAGAAGCTAAAGTCCGTCTAGCTTCACATAAAACCAGGTGCAGAGGGCAATTGCCGCAGTTAATTCATCCGTTCATGCCTCGACTCTTTTCTGCAGGTTTTCTTTGGTGAATCTTGTTCATTGCACCTCAAAACAACGGATTCGTTCAATGTAAAATAAACAGGCTGATATAAAGTCAGTATCATGTTTGCTCCCAGTATTCCTCATTCTTCAAACGCATCCACCTTCGGCTTTGTATAAATTCACTCAAAATTATTAGATCGGTCTCCCATTGAGTTATATCCATAGTGAGTGGTTTTAATGGGTCACGCAAGCACCTGTCTAAAACCGGACCCGGTCGGATATTACCCCAAACTGTATGGTTATCTGGACAGAAAATCAAGTAACTCTCCTCGTAGTTTCAGTCAGTGACTTCACAATTCTGATCTTTTACAGCTGCGTTTAAATTGCACTTGCTTTTCAATATTTCTCTAATTGATGAATAATCTGAGAGTTGGATTGCTACCGGTTGAACAATACACATGTCCGATAGCAGTTTTAACATTCCGATAAGATTTTTTATTAGCTGTGGTCAAACGGGGGAAAATGTTAAAACGTTTTTCCTAATGAATTATTCGTCCCAAATTATCTTCACACAGTGGTAAGGGCAACAAAGCGCATGTGCTCAAAATTGTCATCCGAGGCCGTACTGTTAATAAATTTTATCGGATCTAGTACTCATTAAACGCAGCGTTAGGGTGCTTAGAGAACAACATTGAATTTCTCAGTGTCCACTTCAACTTTACCGATTTGTCTCAGTATTTTTCATATTAACATTGTTTGAAATACTTTTAAGTAAAAATTTGAAGCAATTCAATCAAGGATATGCAAACAACTTCCAGAATGTCTGTATACGCAAAATGAATGGGACAGTTTTTAAAACATTTCGTTCCCATCAGAAGTTTGAACAAAACCTTCAGAACACGGAAACTGGTAGATTTCGTATTGACTCATCAGTATCAGATTTACAATAACACGAAACGACTTTTTATATTGAACAGTTAAGGGTGGGTGGGATGGATAGTCGATTGAAGGGTTTGGAATGGTCACTAAGTCCAGAGCAGGGTCAAGCTCACGAACAATTGTTTTTTGACACACAGGGTCGGCTTCAGTTGATTGATTGCGACAGCTTCAGCAAACCGCAAGAATCTTGGATTGGGGTGAAGTAATAAGACTCTGAGTGTACAAACCGGGTCGATGAGGTGACCAGTGGTCAGGATGTGTTTTGTGATTGCAGACACTGGCTGTTTGCGTAGTTCAACGAAATTACCGTTCTTCGGTAATATTGAATTCTACATCCATTTGGGCAAATGTTCCTCCATTCTGGAAATCAAGTACCTCTGGGTTATGCTTATGTAGCTTTCTTTGCAGTTACATTTAAATTGGTAGATACAGTGTGAGGTGGCACCGACAGGTTGATCTTTGATTGAAGGCACAGGCAACTTCTGGGTTCGACCTAGTACACGAAGCTCGGCTGCGCTGAATGTTCGTTTAATCGAATTAATCAGTCTTTGATTTGTTTGGTGCATACTGTAATCGCCCTTAAAAGACAATTCCATATAAACATTCTTCTTTCTTATTGTGATAACCTGTTCGGATGGCGGTTTCGGTCTGTTATGTCATTCTATAAACCTTTTGCTTTTTGTTATCATGTTTGGTTTCGCAACCAACAATTTTGTGAACACATTTCAAGCGTTACTTTATGTGCCCCCGGTTTCAGTTTACCTATTTTCAATACATTTGGAACATTCACACGAACGAATTCTGCGAATTTTGTTCTTTAGTTTTGCAAATTTCCTGCCTCACTCGTGATCCGATTTATTTCATAGCGAACGACCATTCATACAATACCTGTCGATAGAGAATTCCTTGCTTATAATTTGACGTTTCGCATTAGTGAGGGAGTGCACTTCTTTTCGTACGCGAATTATTGAGAAACTCCGATGAAATGAATGTGACCTGGAATGTTAGTAAAGTGGTACAAATGATATTTCCAAGTCAGGTGAAAAACAGCTTAATTCAGTTAACTTGATATCCTCTGGCATCACGCTGTGTTTAAACGGTCCATTACGGGTAATTCGCTTCCGTACATTGAATCAGCATGACAGTAAACGACGAAAGCATCTTTAGAAGAATATTCAAAATAAAATACCCAAATTTTGAAGAACATCTAGAAGGCGCGCAGATTTCAACGAGAAAATTGCACAAGCTTTTTCATTAACACTTCGCAAACAGCTGCAAGTACCAAGAAACATAGAGGGAGCCGAACTCCCGTTTTTCGAGTGTGATGAACTAGTGGTTTGTATGCCTGTGCCCATTTCTAATTCTCGTTCGGACAGAATAAGAAATACTGAGGATGTTTGTCAGGATATAGCCGTCACTTTAAGGTGTATGAGTGCAGCCTATAATCATAAACATGTTGCTGCTTTGTGAGGGATAAATGAATTACTGCCGAGCCATCCTGACCTTCTGTTACACTGTTCAATCCCAGGTAGGGAGGTTGTTCACATAAGCGGCCGAACATCTTTCGAGAACTTATGGCCAGAGAAAACAATAAACAGCGGTAGCAAGTGGTATGAGTCATTCACTTTCGACCCAGAAAGGGTTACTAGAGGCCGGTTGCCACTGGTCGGGAAAAGTTTGATAATGAACTCTAATATCCGAAGCTGCAACATTTTCCCCGTAGCACATGAGCCAAGGGACGCTACCCAAGTACCATCCACAAAGCATGTTTCCATGTGTCTGACGAGCTAAGCCACATGCCCGTAGCTTCCACGGTGGCATCAAGTTTTCCCTCTAGCAAGCGCAAGAAGCCTAACATTGAATGTCATGTGATCGACCAGGAAGTGCCGGAGATTGAGATAATTGGAGATCCCATGGAAACAGCTCGTATTAGATGAATTTGTAAGGGTTTGCCGAGGCAGTTCAAGATAAAGGTTAGGGAACGTTTTGAACGTAAGCGTGCCTTAAAACCTGTAGACTGCAACGTTTGTCAGATATGCTTTAAGAAGGAGAGCCCTGTGGATCTGGGTGGAGAAAACGATAGAGTGCAATCAATTCTCCGGTTGGTACCACCACTCGTGTACCAACTACAAGGAAACTCGACCGGTATACACCTGCATGAACTGAGACAACATGGGTCATGCAACGTAGCCAACAGAAAGGAGGAGGAAGAGGACACGGTACTTCTCAGTGACAAATGAAAGAACCCACGGCCTTATTCAGGGTCACACACAAAATGGTTTCATGAGCTACGCTCATTTTTTCATTTGCAGTAGCTACTGTCGTTAGACAAGTGAGGTTCACTGAGTCACTCCTCTGTAGGCATACCAGACAGCTAAACGCGTGCGTCTACTTGCGGTTAGACATGGCGATATAAGCTGTAATGGTATAACGCAAACTATGTTATGTGCATGTAATATATGTATATACATGTATATATATGTTTACATATACACGTATAGGAGGGGATGATGTCGTTGCAGTTACTGAGACCAAGTTACAAGAGGATATGTCTGTCGATAATAGTTGCCGTCCGGAATATGTACTCCATAGGTTTGGTCAATGAGTTGAAAGATAAAACTGCTCTAAAAGTTAAACATGAACTAAATGTCCCGGCTATTAGCGGAGTGAGTTGTAGAATAGTGACTGTCCTAAAAGGGGACAAAGGCAATATACATATATATACTTATATATGCATTATATATATGTGATATATATATATGTCTATATATATAGTATATGCAATGTTACATATATAACATTCAATATAAGGTCAACTATACTGTATGCATATTACACATATATGCATGTATACATATGTATATATGTACAGACATATGTATGGAATATATAATATATGTGTATATATATAACGCATTCCATATAACGTAATACATATATATACAATGTGTATATACAGATATATATGTATGGTACGTGGGATATGTTATATATACATGTGTACACATATATCATATTAATATAGCATACTTCATCTTATACGGAATATGTTGTATACACATATATATAGCATACTGAATATACCGGACAAACATATCTGTATATATGCATGGATATATACACTATAATGTATATATGTAAATATATTTTATATTATATGGAGTATCTGTAATATATGTATAACATTCCATAAAACGTAAAGTATATTATATGCATATAAGATACATATATACATGTATATTGAAATATATGTTTATTATACATATATATGGTATATGGAATATGTTATATATATATATATATACATATACACAACATATCCCGTATAACGTAAAATATAATATATACGTATATATGTACGTATATATATGTATTCATGTATATATGCACATATGCATGCCTATATAGACGTATGTATATAAATACCACGTGTTCCTGTATATATATATGTATATATATATATGGATACATATAATCATATATGTATTCATACCTGGAACTGTGTGACTTCATACGGAAACTTCTTTTCCATGTATATATAAAATTATATATGTATCAATATATACGTATATATATATACATCGGTAATGAATTTATGTACGTGGAAACACATTACTACATGTATCACTTACGTACGTATGCATTCTTCTTAATTCGGATACTTTTTGTACACTAATGTACACCAACGTGTATTTCTCCATCTCCATCTAGGAGGGCGAATTGCCCAATGAGAAAATTGCGCTTCAAGGTCGTCCGGTGTATTATTAAACATTACGAATTAATTTTTTTCGCTGATAAGAAAGGAAATACCCTCCCCATTAGTGATGCAACTGGATTGACCACGGCGCCATTGACCTCACGTCAGGCGTGACCAAATTATCATGTGTGATCTGTCAGCTACACTCGCTTGTGAGTAATGCTCTGATAACCCAGTTGCTTCGGTAGGAGACACTGTAACTGTGTTGTTAACTCTCCCCTCCTCGAGGCGATCAGGCAACCTGATCATTATTCACAAGCGAAAGTGGTTTGATCGTTCACACACGATAAATCGGCCATGCCTAATGTGAGGTCAATGGAGCAGTAGTCAACACGGTTGCCTCATAAAAGCGTGGCCGGAGTTCTAGTACCCGCCGTGGCAAGAATATGCACCACTGACGAACTCTAACAAGAGCGAAGCTCGAGTCTAGTGCTTCGAAAGGGGCGGACTTGAAGTCTAAGGGAATGCGACAACTGCAATCAACTGAGGGTGATGTTCAATCCATATGAAAATCAAAATCCCCTACTACTCATCAGTTTCGCATTAGTGAAAACATTATAACTCTCAATGCATATAAACCAATTGATCAGAGTAGTCACCTATGTTCTCTCTGCTGTTGCATATGTTTCTTCAGCTGTTATTTTTTATTACACTTAGAAAACTGGGGAGCAGTGGAACATCCGCATCAAAATAGATCTTTACACACAATATACGCCATGTGGTGATAATCTGATTGTTCAGAAGGTCAGTAGCACGGTGCTGTTGAGAAGAATGATATTTCTGATTCTGACGTTTTTGGTGCCACCGGCAAACTTTGTAAAGTCAATTTTCCAGTCATGATTACATGAGTAAGATATGCCAGTAGGGGTTATTTCGATAATGTCTTTGGCAATGCGTGATGGCAAATTTTTGCTCCAGCGCCTTGCCGAACGTAGGTCTTTAGTGATTTCGTCACGTACGGTAGATTGGAGAAAATCATCCGAACTTCTTATGCAAATTCGGATTGAGTTCAGTGTTACTGTATAAGCATGATCGAATTAATTCCCCAACCAACATGTCTTACTGCTGTGATCACTCGATTAGGAAATTAGTTTGAAAAGGTTAACCATGGTAATAGAAAAGTGGCGATCAGAAATGTCATTTTTCCCGCACCACTGTGTTAATGACTTGTTGAACAATCAAAATAAAGAGCACAACTAAGTCGCGTCGCACTGTATGTGCATTTAGATTGCATTCGCGAGAGAATATCAGTGTATAATCATTATACTAATCGTCTAGAGATATTCGTGTGTTTTCTCGGACCGGATAAGAGGTTTGCACGAATGTGACTGTCAGTCTATACTTATCCTCTCGCTGTCGACCTATTTATTCGGCTGACCGTCACGTTCGTCACACACCAAACGCATCCGTGACCAGTCATGCATGATGTGACGTAACGGAAGCATAAACTCAGTTTAATTCCACCGGCTAGCATGATTTTACAAATGACATAAGGTGTAGTTTAACGTAGATTATCACATGATCGAATTGACGAATTTGTGACAACGTAGTGGTTTATGGAAATCAGCTGATTCTATCGTTAAATTAAGGTGCGTCGGATAACCTAAGAACAAACGGTTTGCATGTACACTTATCAATTCTACTTACACTGTGCACCTATGTGTAAAGCTTCCAACCAAAAGGTTAGCATAAGTTAAAAAATCGTCTATCGAATGTATCAGTAACCATAATTACCACCATCACAAGTGGAATTCAGCCCTGCTATCTTGTAATCAGTGATCAGCCTCAGTATGAAGGTCAAATAAACCCTGATAACATCCAAAGTGATAAACATTTCAGCATTATCTACACACATCTCGCTGGCTTAGGAGAACACAATCAGTTAGGAGTGTTGTGACTTGGAATTGCACAGTATTAACAATAAACAGAAATACCTAACACTTTTACCATGATATGATACCCTTTCAGAAGGTTTCAGAAACCTAAACGATAATCTTACCGAAACTTAACCGATGGGGCCATGAACGGAATATCGGTATATCAGTGGAATTCTTCGGGCTGCTGTCGGTAAGCCTTCGGTAACCGATAATGCTTCACTCATCCGGAACCTTGAAAAACTTACTAATCAATCAGATATGGATTATCGCAGCCTGTTCATATCTATTAAGTTTTCAGCTCCTCTTGCTTCCATGTTTCAGATGACGATTTCTTGGGCTGAATGGACTGGTTTACAATTGGAAACGAATCTTTCGCTCAATGGTTTTCTTCACCAACGCGTGCAACGTCGTTAGTCGATCACCGCCTTAATCACGTGCCAGCAACATCGGAGTGTGGATGGGTGGAGTATCCAAAACAAAAAACTTTAGAGTTAATTGAAGATTAATGATAGGTGATGGGACTTTGATTGATACGAGATGGACATCATTCACGTTAGGTTGTAGGCACCGTATACCCATGGAATTTTTGGCCAACTCCTTTTGAGAAGGGGTATAAAGCTGGAGTTTTCTTCCTGTCAAAGGTCTAACGAGGGTGAAGCTCGCGAATATCTGTTTGGGAAGGCTGATCAAAACGGATAGGAGGTTTTGTGAATACGAACATCCCCTAGAAAACAGTAGTTACTAATCGTCTCAAATGGCTTCATACATTCATTGCCAATGGCAATATGTGGCAACATCCCAAGGTGAAGATCACAATAATGGCCACTGATACAATCGGCTCCCAGCATAAGAAACGCACGGAGTGGTTCGGCGATATATGAGAATATCACTTTTGTGATTTCCAAGGGGACACTTTATAGCGTTTACCATCAACTAGACCAACAGGTCCGCGGAATAAGAGGTGACTACTGGAAACAGCAAAGTGCGATGATGCAAAGCTATGCTGACTGCTGGCCACAGAAAGAGCACTCTGGTTCGCTTAGGGTACTCTTGGTTCGTTGATTAAGGCTAGTGGTCGAAGACCATTTGGCGTTTCGTGCACATAACCGAACGACACCACTAGGATACGACGCAAACTCTGCGGTTGTCTACCAAATCGCTTTACCACAACTGACTCCACGACTGTGAATATCTCGTCACACTAAGCTATCAAAGCCACATTGACTATCGCTCCGGACCTAGTCGAGGTTTTTAAGGGTCATTGAATGACTGCGAATGAAAGTGGGTCGTCCGGCGAACTTTTAAAACATGGCGGCTGAGCTTCAAACAGTGTCCTCCTGCAGTTGGTTGGCTTCCTCTGGGAGCAAGAAGCACTCCTGCAGGAGTCCACAGATGATCTCATTATGCCTTTACGTGAAGTTCACGGGAAAACTATGAAACGAATGATTATCGGGAATGGAGTTTGCTGATCTGTGCTAGAGATGTTCTAGCAAAAATCATTCCCGATCGATTTAATACGGAAAAGCTGAAGATGAATGTTTCTGGGAAGCACTGCGGATTCAAGACCAGACGCAGCATTTTGACAAGGTGGTCGCTACTCCCAAGCTCCAGGAAACGTGCCGTAGGCGCAACTAACAGTTGCTCATCTTGATTCATGAGTTCACAAAAACGTTGTAGTTTATAAACTGTGGACGTTGTTGGGTAAATTTGGATGTCCACACAGATTCGTCCAGTTAACTGAAATAATGAAAGTGACTATGAGGACGAGGAGGCGATCGTGCGGATCAAATTCGGGTGATTTTAGCATTGTCCTTGGTAAGAGACGAGATAGTGTCTTAGCCTCAAATCAACTTAGCATAGATTCAACTATTGTGATGGCAATCGCACGTTAAAATTTGACGGATGATGGTTACACTAAACACGACGCGAATGGCCGTCCACTGAATATAACCTTTCGATGTTTCAAGCCCGCTGTGTAACTCGGCCGTTGTGATGTTACTGTTTGAAGATCACACACAGTGAAAAAAACTTTAGCGACCAGCCAATACCTTGATAAGCAGGGCATTCAAAGTCGTTTAGATATATACACAGGTAAGACTTTCTTCAGTGAGCAATCTCTTGCCTATACACAAACTGTGTATAAATGGGGACATCGTGGACACAAGTGGCAACCTGCCGAACGATCATTCCGTAAACCGGGAATTGTGATTGCACGTAACGAAGCTTTGTACTGCTTTATGACCTCTTGAACGACATGTCTGGAAAAATCACAACTTGGTAAAAAACTGTTTCTTTACGTGATATAATAGTGCCTTACTGGCTGTTGTACACCAGTGAAACCTAGACATTGTGTCAACGGAATGTGTTGTATCTAAGCCCCTCCCATTTGCAATCTTGGATGTTTGATAGGGGGACATGGTCGCGAAAGCTGAGTTGTCCCAATAAGTAGACACGGACAAGATTGAATCCATGGTGGTGTTCGAACAGCTTTGTTGACTGGAACACATCCGTAGGAAGCTAATGTGCCAGTGTGTTCTCCCACTAAGTCTTTTCTATTGAACTGTCGATCTTAGATCATAGAAGGATGCAACCACAGGACGTAGAGACGTGACTGTACGGCGTCGTGACGAATGCGAACGCAACTACGCTGCTCTTGGATTGGCAGTTCGTCAACATACTTCTGCCACACCACCAATAAAGAGATCGCAAGTATGCTGTGAATGAGCACGCTAAATCATCCATATATGTTTTCGTTCATGCCATCCACTGACTTCCGTCGTCTGCTGAATTGCTCGCTCTTCTTTTCAGAAACGTGGGTCATGATGACGTGCTATCTCTCCTCTTTTTCGGCTTTGTTGATGCACCAATGTGTGCTGAAGGCTTAGTTTGGATGCGTGCCTAAATTTGAGTTTCCGTTTGTTTTCTTAATGTTTTTTTTAGAGGGAACTAATATGTGTGGGTGAAACCGCGAGTGGTACAGTGTAATCCATTTGTGATGATGGTTGTGCACAAGCGTCCGTTTGTTCCGGTTATTGCGACAAGCTGATTCGGGTACATGTACTGTCAACTGGTCACCTAAGAAAAATGCTCTTCGAAGATGACGGATGTCGGCTGAGAACGGTAATGATAAACGTTTTCGCTGTGAATCTATGTTGTACAAGTTGTGTCAATTACCGGCCCCCATAAAGTTACTGACGCTAGCTGAATATTCAGGATTGAAGTCGCAAACGGCCCTGTAGTTGCGCACTATGTACGGATGGCTGTCGTCTTCGGAAAAAAAGCTGGATTACGAACCTTGCCTTACCAGACAGGCTCATTTCGTTTAAACTGCACAGAACTGTTGGGGGGGCGAGGAAATCAATTTACCTAAATGATCGCTTATTTTAGCAAACAAATGTTGCCTTGATGTTGACATGGAACCAAACACCGACTACTAGTGATCGAGAGCAAACCAGGGATGGTCGGTGACGCATCCACGTTACGTGGTGTAAGTCGAAGTATTCGGTAGACTGCAGCAATAGATTTGTCCGTTATAAACAGTATCAAAGAATTAGTCTTGATGTCGGACGCGAACGGGAACATGAACCATAAAGGCACCAACATATTGGTTGTTTCAGAAGCGGATATAAAGCTTACTAGATGTCGCTTTGATTCGATCTACCGTTCGTTGAAATAGCGACGAGGACTATTACAGAATAAAATGCATTAAAAGAGAAGATGGTCAGTGGAGGCTGGAACAGAAACACGGCCGATTTTGCTAGCTCATAATCGACTATGACATGCTGCCTTGTCGTATGTTCCCAATCAGCAGTTTTAGTGTTCAGGAGTGTCTCAACCAGGCAGTTGTTACCTAACGACTTTACTAAACAGAATAGTCAGGGACTTCTCAGGTTGTGATCGTTTCTTTCTCTGACCACCTCTTAGTTTTACACAACTACCAGGGGGTCTGTTAAATGACTCTTGGAAGATGAAAACACAGCCGGGATGCGGTATACAAGACCATACCATCTCATTCTGTACGTCTTTCGTCTGTTTGGTTGTCTAATCACGTATCTGATGACTCTTGAAGTATGCGCTAGCGAAGGGCCACATCTCTCACTCGTAAGCTTAAACCGGACCTGATTGAGGGGGCGACCTATGTGGTCCTGTGCTCAGTTATGTAAGATAAACGCATCTACAGGTAGTGAGCGTCAATATCAGCTACACGTCGTTGAGTACACCTTACTGACCAAATATTTGACTCACTGTCTGACAGTTTCCTGACTACTCCTTTTCGTTCAGTATGGGGGCAATGGCATAAGCGTGTATGATTACGACGTTTCATCTTCAGACCTGCATACTTATGATGAGTAGGAGTAGCGTTAGAAGGATTTATTGATAAGATTTGTTGTAGAGGAACGAGGTAAATGATTCATTTTTGATGGTGGTTTAATTAGTCCTTTACTTTGCGTTCATTTGTCGAGTGGTCCACGCAGGCTGACGTGGGATTCGGTCGATTTGATTCCGGGGTAGGTGAAGCTTTTGAGCAACACTCTTCTGGTTACATAGCACCAGCTGGTAGAGCGCTTGCCGCCTGTAGACATGGTGTTTCTGTCGCTGTTTTGAATCCAGCCGAAGCCCGGATTTTTTCGCAAATGGATCTCTTCTAAATTATCAGGCCTGCCAAACTGCTTATCAGTACATAACACTAGTTCAAATATGTCGATTTTAATAGCTTCGGCAATGTAAAACGTTTCTTGATGGACTGCTCAGCAAACTTTGGACTGCTGGGGAGGCTTGAGTACTGTGTACGGATTGCTAATTTTCCATCAAATTTGCGGGTAGAGCATTGTGGACGGTTCATGTTGCAAATTGTCGCAATCAATCTGTATGATGGTCCTCGATTCCTTTCAAGGGTTTCATGATATTCACTCTCTATAATCTGCTTCGCAAAGCAACGGAATGAATGGATACACATGGGTGAGGTCCCAACTGATAATCTGTCTTTGTAACAATACAACAGAGTTATGGATGCGACGAACGGGATATAATGTTCAGCTGTAGCGACTGACTGCCTGGTTGCGTCCATTCCTTCACTATCCTGTGTTGTTGTCCTCTTAGAAAAGTAGCCGGATGAACCATGTTTTCGTTTTATAGCTCTATCAACTCTGATTCACATGGTGAGGTGTTGATAGTTCTAGCCACGAAACCTTCTGGGTAGTCTTTATCCCGAACAAGGTCTCTGAGTTTGCGGTAGTTGCCGAACACCTCCAGTGAAGGAGTTCTTATACTGTCTGTCAGTCAATCTACATGTGAGTTTCCTCTTCGGCTTCAAAGACACAAAGCTGCAAAAGTTTGTAAACTGACCGGTTGAAATATGCATTTAGTGTATAATGAGCTTACGGGTGTAAGTGAACATCGTAGAGTGGGATTTGCTTTTCGACCGATTCCTGAAGCATGAATTTGTTCGTAGGATTCTTGAGAAATTTTCCGACTAAAATGGTATGAACGAACCTATGACAATCTAAATATACGTTGGGGGACCTGGAAAGAAAGGGCAAGTAGAAAAAGTGTTACAATTTTAGGAGGTCAGCAACGGAAAAATTGCGATAGAGGAAGTCGGAGAATAATTAGCTGGATGGGATACCAACAATGACATTAAAACATACAACAGACAACGGCTGACTGGCCTCAGCAATGAGAAGTCGAGACTATTTCTATTCTATTACAATGCTGTTGATGACCCAGTCATTTGAATACTCGGTTTGGTGTCTCAAATTTGGCACAAAGTTTGTGCTTGAATTCAACCAACGATGATGCAGATACGACGGACAGAAGGCTGTTCCAGATTGGACACAGTCGAACATTAAAAGATTATCTGCAATTAGAACGGCTGAGCTTGTGTAGTTTTAGCTACACACTCCTAGGATGGCTGCTTTCGTAGGGCACAATCAGTTTTCTTAAAGGATCTTAGAGTTGTTGAAGGACAATATATGCGAAAATCTTGTTTCTAGCGTATTGACAACCGCCCCAGTTTGTTCAGCTTATCTAGCAAAGCCGTGTGAGCTATCAAACGGGTAAACACTACCAAATTTGTAGAGTGGCGTGCGCAGATTGGTACCAGAGCTGATGATGGCAAACGTACCACCCATGTGTTAGTGGCAATGATTAAACTGTCCGATAGTGGGCTGAAGCACGATATGTTTCGGTTTTCTTATGCGACTAACAGCTGAATGTGCCTAGGTAGACTATTACTTAACAACCGTATGTGGAACGTGTTGAAAAAAAGAGGTATTTCCAACCTAAGTACAATGTCCTCTTACAGAATCCGGTCTCAGATAGCTAATCGTGGGTAAATTTGAATTTTATACTAGTAAATAAGGACACTGTTTCTAATGAGGGCAACCCTTATGACTAAATACTAGTGTCCGGTATGTACTGGGGGAATTTGAACCACCGACTATATAGGTGTCAATTTCAAACGGTGCATAACGCCAACACTATCACGTTTTCGTAGAAACTCATCCAGGTAACGATTTTAAAGACTGGTTGAGTTATATTCAAAATACCATTTGCGATACACTGATAAAATTTACCGGAGCTTATCGGCTAAGTTTCACATGGTGAAAGTTTTCTTAGCAAGTTACTCGGGCAAAATGTTAACACAATGGGTCGGTCTACTAACTCTGTCCCCACAGTTTCCTACAGAAAGGTGGGTTAAAATGTACAGTGGAACTTCGTTTTAGAAAGTACATACACATTTAGCTGGCAGCATACGTTTCCGGGTTAGACAGTTATGTTGACTAAAGCCGAAGGTAGCTTACGCTTAAACGTCACCACAAGTGGCTTGCAATATGCCACTTATAATTCAGCCCACACTCCGTATCCTCTGTAAACCAGAAGTAATAAAATCTGGAAGCCTGTGATTAGAAGCCTACGTCATCCAACCGGTCAGGGCTGGTTAGTTAGATGAGATCTATAAGAAAAGTTCAAACCGCTGATCAACAGGAATACATGGTGCTGGTGGTCGCAAATAACACTCGACTGCGTAAACATGTTAGTAATTTGAAGAAGGTCAGCTATAAACAATTAGTACCCACAAATGTACTTTTACGCCAATCTATGCGCTGTGGGTAAACAAGCTGTTGGGGAATGTCTATTTTCCCCAAAAATGATTT
>LUCH01000177.1:26366-73561 GCA_013368495.1 Paragonimus heterotremus
TCGTGATTTGTATTGTCGTGTGCTAGACATTCTGATTATCGTTTGACCAGCGGGTCATAACACAAGCCCTGATTAATTTGAATTACTGATAAGTCTAGATGGTTATTTTTGGTTGTGTTTACCACTGGTTTATAACACTGCACACTGCTCCACAGAGTCAGTTATCAGTAAGCCCCCTGGTGAGACACAATGTCAAGTAGTAGCATTTGGGAAGATAAGGGAGGCAAGTAGATGAGGTCGTATTAGCTTAACTTGCAGAAGTCCTGTCCACTGGCAACAAAAATGCTTTCAGAGGCTGTCGTATACCCTATTGAAAGTATTTTTTTAAAATATAGTATATACATTTATTCGAAGTGGTCCAATCAAATTATTCCATCAGTGCGTTAAATGTAAACGGTTAAAGAATAGAAAACCTTTGTAATGGAAGCCTCATTTAATTGGTTCATTACAAGTCACATCATCCGGGTAGGCTAAGCCGGCTCCATTGCTTTGACAGTGAATTTATGGCAACATTTTACGCATCCGGTTTGCAGACGTAAACAACTGATTGTGTGTGTGTGTGTGTGTGTGTGTGTGTGTGTACGCGCGTAAGTCAAGGGTTGGCTGAAAATCGGAATTCCACTGTTTACAGTTGCTATCTGTGCATACAGTGCACGTTAGTTACACTTGCCCGAATGGATGTAGATGCGCAGCCGTAAAGACAGTTGAGAATACTATGAGATTTAGCAATGCAGATATCAGAAACCAGATAGACAAAAGGGGCAGAAAGGTGAGCATTTTGTAGAAGGAGTTAAAGATGATCAGCAGAATATTGGGATTTTATTTATACGAATAAAAGCAAAATAACTGAATGACATAATGGGGAACTAGCATGATTCAGAAAGACAGAATTACAGCCCAACAAATGCCAACATAACAACAAAATCTGAAGTCCAGATGATTTCTTGGAAATTCTGTCTGAAATGTTTGACCAAAACAAACCTCTTGGGTAAATGTGGATGTCCAGTTAAGTTGGTCGAATTACTTAAACTAGTGGAAGTAGCTATGAAGGCGAAGAGGCGATCGTGATTATTTTGGCATTGTCATTGGTACGAAACGAGTTCATGTTTTAGCCTCAAATCAACTTAGCATAAGTTCGACTATTATGTTGGTAGTCATAACTTAGAATTTGGCGGGTGGTGTTTACATTAAATACGACAAGAACGACTATCTGCTGACTATTAGACGTTTTGACGTTTCAAACATGATACATAACTCTACCGTCCAGTCTCCCACTAATTTGTAAACCTGCTTTATTCATGAATGCAACTTTTCATCTCCCTCGTTTTATTTTGGGGTGGGTGGGTGGAGGGGGATTGTCATTATAACACTTTCCTTTGAGGGTGTTATGTATCCTTAGGTATAAGCAAATGAAGAAGTGAGTGAGTGGATGAGTAAGTAAGCTGATCTGCAACGTTAGATATGCTTATAGAAATGGTGTGAAATATCGCATGCTGGTTGTAAAGATGGCCATCAGATCTCTGTTGTTGAACCCTAATCTGATGAAGTCTACTGTTGCAGTACTCGAGTTGCTATGATCTACCGTAGTTGGAACAAATCGCGCAGCATCATAGTAACCATGTCAAAACTCCACTGTATTAGGGTGCACACAATTTTCGCTTCGCGACTAATTCCATGTATATATTTGCATTTAACCTGGCGACTATACACCGAAAACAAGCTTCTTCGTCACGTTTTAATTTCTGATTAACTATATGGATACAGTTGAACAACTATAACAATATAAGGACCGCATTTTCACTTCTTTATAGGTACTGATTATCAAATTTGTGATACTTTTGAATCTTTGAGATGTTTGTCAACAGTCAGATATTATCGATCGTGGACGGTGGTGAACCAAACAGTGAGACGATGAAACTGAATGATTCGGCTGCAAGTGTGCGTGCGTCCTCGTGACAGTGAACTTGATGATTTTTATGGCGTCATGTTGGGGCCATTTGTTTGGTGCTGCTCTGTTAGAAAGAATTCCCGAGAAACGATTTGCGTTTAAGATTTTGCTATTTTGGGGTGCATACGACAGTCTGTGTAATCTTTTTTTTAAAACGGTGAGTTCCCTTAATCCAATTAGTCAAAACAGAGAGAAGACATATATCGCGAGATGTTAACATTTCGATTTACTCTCATCAGTCGCCAACGTAAAACTAGCAAATGTTATACAAACTGTGTATAGCAACAACCTAGTTGACCCTGTTAAATAGTTTAAGATATTGTTACATAATCGCAACCCGAAACTGTTGGCGATTAGCGAGGCAATGCTAATCAAACAACATCGGCCAGTTTTGTGTGCACAGAAGGCGCTGACGCAATCAAACTCCTTGCTGTGGAATTGATTGAACTGTTAGCGCGTGAAAGGTCAGAATTGTGTGGTTGGTTCGTTCAGTTGTTGTTGTTGTACGCAGTTTGTATAAAATTTGTTAGTTTTACGTTGGCAACTGATAAGAGTAAATCGAAATGTTGGTCTTTTTTGTCCCTCAATCTTCGTTGCATCCGTAGACATATCATGTTTGACTGTTTTGTTATTGTACTAAAATTTTATTTTTATGTTCCATGACTCATGTAATGTGGGGTGAAACTCTTGATTACGGCATAGTTTTTCCACAAAATCGTTACATGCATATACACTTGTTTTAACTCTCATATGTAGTAGAAACCATGAAAATTTTTGTCTATGTCCAATGCCGTCTGTTGTTAGAACTGAAATTGCAGAGCTCTGTTTATGTAGCAGCAGTATATGCCATCCTTATGTGTCTTATGTTTGTTTGAATGTGGTCGCACAAAATGTCTACTACCTTAGGTTGCAACCATCTAACTGAAGTTGGTCAGTACTATGCTCCCCACCTAGTTTCACCAGTTTTTGGAGATCCAGAACAGTAGTGCGTCAAAATTCAGAGAATGCATAAGTTGGAAAGTGTAGGAGTTGCACTTCGGAATATGATTGAATAATGGTTAGAATACTAGATGTCAAATCACGCAGTTATGTTTGTACGATCTTCTATGACGACGTTGAGCAACGCGTAGTAATAAACCAACGATCCCAAATGGCCTAAACATGTTTGATTTACAAAGCCACGGTACTATTGAACATATGATCAAAATTACTAAGCAGACAACCTCAACAGTTTCGATCGACGGATCGTTTCCAGGAGATAATTACAACTTGATGCCAAATAGGCTGAAGATGAACTATAAGCACATAATATGACATTCATACTCAGCGGAGTTCTTTCGAGCAGTCAACAAGTTCAAAAACAACAGGGACGAGCTGAGCTCCAAAAGAGTGATGCACACACCACTCAAGCCAAGTAAAACAAACGACAAGTGGCTATTCGCACAACTATCAATTGACGCGATAAAACAAAAACATCTATGTCAAGGTGCAATTAGCGGTCAGGAACAGGGTCGGTAGAATATGCAGGAATAAACATTTTGGGGGAATAGGGTTGGGTGGGATTTTCACGAGTGGAATTCGAAATTCGATACAATGTTAAGGCAAGATTGAAGACACTCTTGCTGAACGTAATCGTCATTAGACCGACCAAAGCAACAGATGTCAACCACACTACACATTGTCGTATTTATTGATTACGAATACATCTCGAGGTCTGTTTAGACGGCTTGTTGAAACAGAACTGTATTACACAATCACTACACATGCCATCACCACAGGTTAACTGTATCAGTCATCTTGTTTGGTCTCTGGACTACCTTCCCGTACTGTTGACTGTATGACAGTAACGTTTGTCAAATCCCCACAAGAGATCTGATCTAGGCATGACTTAACATGTGGTACTGTGCGTGTTCTGTCCACATACGACGATCAGAATTTCACCAGAAAGGAGACCTGCTTAATACTCCACAGTATGCTGGCATGATCTAAACGCTGAGGTTTAGAATCTTGATACTCAAGTTTGTTAATTTAAGCTGCCTGACCGGTAAGATCGTTGACAATACTGACTTCACATTATCTCTCTCACCAACATTAGTCACAATGAGCGTGATGAACCGAATCCAGACCAGTAATCATGGATTATCTTAGAATTCATACTCTAGAATCTGCGAAACCTTCACCGGATGACTGTACAGAACAAAATGCAGTTACTATAGTTCGTTATGATTGTAGGAGGGAAACGATGCTTTTCGACTGGTAACAGTTCCTGTCACCACGGCTGAAAGAATGTCGCGCCTAAACCGATTGAATAAGAGCCAAATGCGTTGCAGTTTAAAAAGCAGAATGTTGAAAGATATAAGGAAGGATTAATCTTGATAACCATGACTTTTCGGTACATTATGAAACCTGTCCATTCATACAACTCGAACTTTTCGTCATGCATTTACGGAAGCGATGAGGTAGATAGACACACAAGTAAATGAATTGTAATTGCTTACATTTATGCTGTTGGCTTGTGTGCGGAATGCATGTATGCATCTAGATAGGGTTTCAAGTTTTGCTAACATGTATAAGATGTAACAAGGAATTGCGAGTTAAGGTGCTTACCGTTTACGCATTGTAATATCAGAAGATGGTGATTTGTGTCAGTTTGTCTGTTTTTAAACCCCACGCTAGAGTTGGTAGTTTACGAATATGACAGATAAAAGATAACCAGTTTCAAATAACTCCTACCATGCCCTGGGATTAAGGTAATGGGGCTGTATTTATAGGCGGACGCTGTTCGCAGTACTGTTGAAAAGCACTATGTGGATTTAAGGACCAATAACTAGGGCTATCAACATGGGTGGGGTGCAAACCTATCTATTGATCATGGATGACAACTTCGATGGCTGGTTTTGATTACTTGGCACTTGTCAGATAAATAGCAACTTCTTAAAGGTCGAATGGAGTGCACACACTTCTCTGATCAATGAGCCTGCTTGGTTTTATTCCGGTCGAATAAATTCGAGCTTGCTTAAGTTGCACGATCAACAGATACCAAAAGATTGAGTGTCCATGCAAGCTGCACCCGTTGCTGCACGTAACAACCTACCTCAATCCCACTGAATACCTCGTGTGTACTATGAATAGCAGAGTGAAGGCGGTTGCTTTTGTTAAGATAAGAGTAACCCGATATAAAACATGATGAAGTAACATAGCATGGTGGCACTAGTATCCAGATTTCATGCTTTTTCATGACTAGTTCCAACTGCGATAAAAGTGACTCATGTAAGCTCATTATGGCCTGTTCATCTATCGCACGATTAGCACAAGCGGCGATGGCTAATACACATGGGTCTAGACTGTGATGTGAGCTGATATGCTCCCCTTTGAAATCCACGCTTTAATTGGCTGTGCCAGAGTTTAACGAACTAAAATGCGACAAATTTTTAACAAGCTCTAGCCCTATCTAAGAACATGTCAACATGTGATACTGTATGAAGTAGGCTAATAATCATCTGAAGCCCTCTAACTGGGAAGGTATATAATACAATAGTGTAGAATAATCGTTTGCTGTTGATAGTTAGCGAACTGGAGGGTACCACAAGCAAATTGTTCTATTTACATCAGGCGTCAGACAGTAATCTGATTTTACTTGATCTGACTGTTTAACTCCCGCGACTAGCTCTGTACACTTTTCCGGGTTCTGTTGCTTGGTGTGATGCAGTGTGTTTACAGTCAGTTGGCGAGATTTGCCGGACTGCAACAACGTAGCACTGCTTACTTACAAACGGAATGTTTGATTTTGACTTCATCCACCCATTTATCTATTGTAACTTTCCATTATCAGGCTGTTGGTATTACATCTGTTCTACTGAGCTGGGTTTCCGACACACTACGTCACAATGATTGATCTGGAATTTTCACTCTGATGTGACAACGTGAACGTTGTATCTAGCACCCTGGAACTGGTTTGGAGACTGTCGTTTACTTGTCGCCTTGTTTTTAAACACACACACAACTCTGTGTTAACCAGTCAAACTTCATCTTTTCACCCGATCGAGCCGCCACAGGTTCGATCGGTCAATTTGCAATTCATTTGGTCCGAAAACACTCACGACGGGCAGCGGGACAAGGCTACTGTTTTGTCCACTCAGTTGGTTTACGTAGATGTGCATATATTTGTGTTTGTGTGCGTGTTAGTTGGCTTATTAGTTTGTTTGTTTGTTTGTTTGTTCGATGCCCTCCTGGGATGCAACGTGCTACTGATGTTTGCCATCCGCCCCGCTTGAACGGTCTTATGAAACCCGATATGACTGGTTTAACTTGCACACACACACATAAATACATACAGACAACTGCTACTATGCATTCAGGTGCTTCAGGAGCAAATGAAGTGAAGCGCTACGGAAGAGAACAAAGCAGAAATCAAACAAAATTCACCAACAGGTAGCTGAGCTAATTCCGTGTGCCCATGTCAAGAGGAACGTTGGTATTTTGTCTAAAGCCTGGCTTCTCTTGTGCCCATTGATAAATTAAGAGTACGATTAGAGAGGACTAATAATTCATTTATTTTCAGGTGTACTAAATGAGTATACGTTAGTTTAAACAGCTGAAAGAACAGTGAATAGATTGCATTGCGGTGGACAGTGCTTTCGTTATTGTCGTAAGATAACCGCACCAAATTTAGTACGAATGGAATCAAACAGTTTGGGCGTCGTGTTAACATGTTATTGATAAGTCGATTGAGAATAACATGACGTTACGGGCAAATTGTTGGCTTGGTTGTCATTTGTCACTGTGTCACACATACAACCTTCCACAGTTTATGAACACTTCTATGTCGCTTACTGAATGAAACAGAAGAATTCCATTTCATTCTGTCACAAATCAGCTGTGAAATTTGTTGGGCTCATTGGATTGGCTAACAACTGTCTTTCCCATTTTCATTAAATTATTTATTTTCGAAAATAAGGAGTTGGAAGAACTAGGTGCTTCAAGAATATTGGTATCTTCCTTTCATCTCGCAGCGGTAACGAGCAAACATGTGTCTAAACACAACTTTGAGGGATGGTTTTGTGGTAAACCAAAACACTACACAGAGTAAGTCGTGCAATTCCGAGGTAAGCACACAAAAGACGATTGTCAGTGGAATGAAGCGCATAGCATTGATTCCAGATGGTATTTAGACCCACCGTTTCACGACATACAATAAAAATACTTCTAGCGGACTAAATCTGTCTTATTTTCCAGCAAGACCTTCCCGTACACGGTGGAAAGGACAGTTGAAATAAGGTGAACTCAGTAGTTATTTTTGTGAAACCTCATTTGCCGTAAATCAGTGAGTAGAAAACGCGTGAGCGGAGGAAGATTGAACAAGTCAGGGATCTTCGAGAGAAAGTTCGTTTTTCTGATTTACGTGTTTTGAACATCAAGTATATATGTGTGTATACCGAAAGAAAGTCGGAACGATGAAAATAAAAAAGAAGTACAAAGTATCATTGAAATGGCTACAGGGTTACCATCCAACAGTACACATAGCTATGTGGAAAGTCCCTCACAACAACCTGCACCGACGCTACCAGTTGAGTTCCGAAAATAGTCATACGTCTAACTGTCAAGTTAACAGCTTATTGTTGTGCTCTCTGTTTCAGTCAGCTTGTCCACGTTCCCTACAATTCTGTGAATAACTGCTTACTTGCATCCCAGATCAAAACGCAGGAAGACTGAGAGTCACCAAATTTATCTTCGATGCTTCAGCTGGACTACCGCGTGACAGGTGTGGCTGGAGTTACATCGGAATCCCGAGTAGTTAACTCGGCCAACAGAGATGATTGAAATATTCACTTTGTTAATATAAACCAACTGGTCTGAAATTGCTTGGTGTGTCCATATTCAGCTTCATTCAGTCGGCTTAACATTTAGAAGTGTTACTAGTTTTTGAGCTTCCTGTTGCACATAGTAACTATTTCACCGTCGGTGCGTTAGTCACCAAGGGTAAGTGAGATAGCACCGACAAAACAGTAAGTAATGATTAACATTTTCCCCTATCGTAGCACCTGAATGGACTCTGTTTTGTTTTCAGTACGCTTTTGGTTGCCATTAGACAACCAGTTCTAACTGTATTTATCAGATCCATCCCATGCGAATATGTATTTTATTTTAGTCACCAACGCATTTACTTGGGAATCTCTTTGTCAAACCGGTGATCAGGACAGATGCTTATCTCACTTTCGCATTTGTATAATACATTTCGCATTGCTTCTTTGGAAGTGATAGGGAAACAAACTGGTGTGGTCTGCCCCCAAACTGAGCTGTGTAATAATTGAGGTGCGTCCCCAATTGATCGAATCTGGATGGAACACAAGAGAGTTGGTTCTCAGCTTGAGTTGCTGGTAGAATGAAAAAACTGGCTTTCGGCAGTGACACTTTGATCGGACGATACACGTGGAATCATATGTACACATGATGTCACAAACACATTTCTGGAGTGGTCAAGAGTGATCACTGTTTGATGGGGCTAAGTTTGATTTTGCCGGCATCGGATTACACGGAACATGAAATATGGTGGCTATGTGGACGTTATCTACCATTATTCACACGATCGCTAAATGAACTAGACGGAAACGCGTGTAGCATGTGGTCACCCATGTTGACTATGCAACTTATACTCCCACTTTTATGAGCACGTTATTGGCTATGGGTGGTTTTATCAGCGACAGAGAATTGACCCGTTTGCGTAAAAAGCAAAACTGAACAGGATGCGACAGCTGACTCAATTTTCATACATTCATTTTCAGGTAAGTTTGTATCACTCACTAAAGCGACACTAACACACTGTTGTATACTCATAGTTATTGTGACTCCTGCTTTCTTCACTTTCACCTACGATGCACTGTGGATTGGGAAATGTTAATTATTTGCAAGGAAGTTTGAGTGTGCCTAAAATGATGACACGATTAAAAAAACAATTGGTATGGTGTAAGAAAATTTATGTTATTGTGGGTAATGAGTCTTAACATGTCAATGTACCTATCAAGGTTGAAATGAATGAGTTTCACGTCAACCAATACCATGAAAAGTACAGACCAATAATAGTGTGTTCGGATAGGCATCATTTTGGTTGAATAAACTGGTGGTACTCTGATGCACTTCGATAGGTGAACGGAATGGACTATAGGGTTAGCTGAAGAACAGAACAGTTAAACCGTGACACAAACGCTAGCTTAGTTTATAAGTATATCCAGGATTTGGTGGAGATTACGTGTGTTTGTTCCAACTTCTTCAGATAATAAACGGTTTGCAGGAATAAACACAGATGAAACGTTCTTTATGTAAGATGTGTGTCCATGAGCAATTTGGTCCTATATAACCTGAGATTCCGATAGGTGAAATAAGGTGGTTTTTGTTTTGCTGAATTATTATTCTATATTTGAATATCAGTTTAATTATCATTCAACCGCGTTCGCGGTGTGTTTTTGTTTGACAGTTTTACATAATTGTACGTGGTAATGAATGACAAACGGCTGTTCCTTTTTCGTAATTATTTAGCGCAGCCATGGTTAAGGGTTATAGCCATTGGATAGAGAATCGCCAGACTCACTTATTAGATGGGATGTTAGTTCTGCCCATAACGTTGACATATCAGCTGTTGATCATGTTACTGAGCCCGTCAACTATGAACATGTCAGTACACGGGTGTCACATTCACGTGGCATGTGCACCTTTTTATTATGCACTTTGTTTGGTGGTGGTTGGCGTCGTTGAGCCCATGAGTTATAAACAGGTTCATCTAGTATGTGTGCGTTTTCACTAAACATTAACGACAAAAATTATCATTTTAGCAGGAGCACTCATCAGAGTTTCCGACGACCTCGTTGACATACCTTACTGTGAGTGCTCGATGGTGCTGGTGGATGAAGTCTACGGGAGTCATGAGTTTCGCAATAAACAAGGTGGTAACAGCACTACACCCAGAACAACTGGGGTTGCCACTGGACTATGAAACGCTGCCGGAAACTCCACGTACGTCCAATGTGAATAATATAACTAGCGGTTATCTTCAAGTTGGATTGCAGGCATGGATGTTGAGAGTGCTGTTGCGGGGAATGTAGTGTCATTTACATCTACACACTGATGGCATATCACGGCATAAGTCTAGTCCGATACAACTGTGGCCATCACAACAGCATTCCTTATGTTCACATGTAACGAATCCTTTCATTGGTTGTCTGTTCTAAAGTAGGCGGGAACTAGTAAACGTCTTTCATTCTTTGTTATTTGTTATATCCGACCTTAGTGAAACACTTAGCGGAGGTGTTAGTTGTTAGCAGTTCCCGAACAATAGCAATTAGGTTGGACGATATTAGCTGCGACAACTTGGCTACCGCCTTCATTCAGCCAGGATTATAGCAAAACAGTCGCAGTGGCTGTGACAGTCGTTTAATTCATGGGTAATGCCTTCCTAAAGGACGATTTCCTTCATGATTAACAGCCGCTTAGAGAATGACTGTGAATTCATACGGAGACGCAGAAAACCACTGTCAATCGTAGACATTATCTGTGATTTCCTCGTTAACTACGCGCGTTCTTTTTGATGTGGAGTGATTCTAAGTTTTGTTGGCTTATGGAAGAGCTGCGATGTAAAGAATGACGTACGACTGTCTGCATCTCAACGTAATGTACGCAACGAGTATATAGAAGGATACCCCATCACCAAACACCCGATTTTTTTCGGAAATTGCAGGCCTTACAAGTTTTAGAAACAGAATAAAAATCAAAATGTCGCCAACTTCCACTGTGCGTTGGCTCAGCAGCGTCACGTGGTGTTTTGAATGACACGCACCAGATTAATTTTGTGGACTTCTCATTATCAGTTTACATCGTACACCACCCTCTTTCGGGTAAAACTCATTTACCGTCCATGTAACAGTTATTAACACTTTTGTACAACTTCTCCGAGACCTACAGTTCGAAAGAACTGGTATATAGTACATACAGTATACGGAACGTATTGGGAGCGTGCGAGCGATATGGACCGGTGGCTTACTTCTCTTCCATTCCCAATGAACCACGCCTATACCAGTTGTAAAGGTCCGGTCTCAAGTCGACCTTGTGTTACAAAAGAATCAGAGTGCTAAAGTTTTGCTTGGAAATGGAAGTACCATGAGTAGCATTGGTATTGTTGCTGACGTACGTGGAACATTTATCAGCAAGACGCTCACTCTTAACAACACTTTGGCTACTAAATAATACCAAATGGTGTTTCGATTATCAGCGGAATGCCTGCTTCCATTTTTGGTGCTTACGGACTGGAGGACGGTTTATGGCAATCATCCTGTGAACTATTTATAGAGGAACAAGAATTTTTCGATCATTACATGTGGTCTTCACCTGTTTGTATGTACACAAGTTGTCCGCCTAGTACTGTCGTGTTTCGGTGATCTGCGAAGAGTTTATTACGTAAATGTATTCAACTGCTGCGATATCTGCTTAATTATACCCAGTCTACACACGCTCATTATAAATGTTTACTTCTTTATCGTTCTGTCTCAAAATCACTTTCGAACAAGTGCTTCGTCTTCAGATGTTTGCCAGTGCCTACTTGTTCGACATGGGCAAATGTGAAACTGTATCACAGCGCTCGTTGATCGAGGGAAATGCCGTACGTTTACCAGGTGTTATAAAATCGATACATGCAAATGCTTCGCGGTTGCACGCATATCCTAACGAAGATAATCAAACATTGCTTGATAAGACTGTTGCTATTCCACAGACGAAGTGAATGTGGTCCGTGTTATCATGGCTTATTATGTGACCGGTTACTTACCCGGTGACAACGATAAGGACTGCATACTAGGTTATGTTAAACGGGAACCAAGTACCGGATAATAATCCTCTGATGTCATTCATTACCGTTCATAGAACTAGGTAGTTTCATTTCTAGACTTTTCATGATATGGATTCTGATTCAGACAATAAGTAACCATTAGTATCAAGTAGTACTGTGGATGGGGAAAGCAAATCGGAAACATCTAAGGTGTTTCTCCGACACCCTCACATGATTCGTTCCTTGTGAGAAAATGCAGTTGTAGTACACTGGGTCGGGAGGTAACAAAATTGTCTGGCCTAAAGATAAGCAAGCTTGGTGATAATTTTCATTATATTACCTTCAGAGGAAATAAAATATTTCAGACGCACCCATGCTCTTCACCTAACAGAGTATGGGCAGCATAGTTATCGGTAACTGATTTTAAACAACACGCCTGAACGTCTGTTTTTGTCAATAGCAATTTTATCGTGGAGCTTGTCCTTCCGTTAGGTTTCATGGAACAGCTGCATTAGTTTGAAGACAATCTGAAAAATGAACCTTTAGAGTTGTTGAGTGTTCATTAGTACGGGTTTGTGCAATATGTGATACAATGTTAGAATGCCCGGCTTGCATTTTGTAAGGGATGGAACTTCAAAGATAGTGTTCCCCTAGCTTTAAACACACTACTCAACAGAAAGCTTTCTACGGAGATAAGCTGTTCTAACAGGAACAAAACTTGCAACCCAGGTCTCCATATTATTTTAACGGATGTAAGGCTAAGGTTCTGTTCCTGACTTATGAAATTTGCAGATGCGATGGTGACTGAACATCTGAAGGAATATGATAAAGACTTGACCTCTTCCGTCAGGCAATCGTCGCACGGTGGTTGCGATCGCAATGCAACAGAAAAATTACCAAGGCAGATGAAGCCACCGAAAATCTGCCTACTATAAAGTGGAGATTATAACATAAATGCCTGTGGCATGTTATCCAGTTATTCTTCTTGCATTTCATAACCTAACATGCGTTAATCCTTATTGATACATGTAAACTTTCACTTTGTACCTAATTATTCTCAATTATTGTCCGCATACACCCTATTCAGTAGTACAGCCAAACTTTTTGCGTGCACAAAGAAATGGTTGTGATTGGTTATTAACTTTGTCTCTCTCTCATTGCCCAGAATAGCGCTCTATGGACTTGAAATTTACTATCCATTCCCATTGTAGATATTACCTGATATTGTGTCTGACAGTTACGCAAACAGCTATCATAGAGGGAGAGTGTTCGTGATCTTTTAAAACACGCCAGTTTATTCATATTAGTGTGCAAATATATATATATATATATATATATATATATATATAGGCTGTTCCTGATACGGCTGTGAGCCTTCTGAACAATGTTCGGCTGTGAAAAATTTGCGTTGCCTGTTGAGGTGGATCATTCTCATTGTTGATTACAGGCGACTTTATACGATGTGTGCATATCATGACTACAGTAATGCAAGTATAACTGTTAGTTGCATGGAAACGTTAGTGTATGTACCTGGAACCTTAGGTGGAATATCAAGACAAGCTACTAATCTGTCGAAATTCTTTTGGGTTTATTAAGGAATTATGGTCCTTAAGGTGCTGTGATATGGCAATTGCAGTTGTAGTAGAGAACCTATATTCATGCGATTGTCATACAAAGGCAATACGCAATAGACCGTCGACCTGCTAGTTCTCTTTAGAGAAGGTTCCGTGCAGCCAGACCGATTACTTCACTTACCAGTTTATCTGAAAAATGAAGTGCTACTTCACAACTTGTCATTTACACGTTCGTTCGCGATTGTTCAGCGAACTACGTGGGTTGTACGACTCGGTATTTGTCTGGAAAAATCAGAGAACATCATCCGGCGTGGATCAGGACAGGTGAGCGCAAATCAATCGTGAGTGCCACCATAGGTCACCTGACTAACAGCGATCATCAGGTCAACATAGATCGATCGTTCACCATTATCTACAGGGTTCCACCGAACCGGTCAAAACTCGTTCGCTAGCGAACGCTTAAGCTATTGCTAGTGGAATACGTAATCCAACACTGTGTGGTCAGAAAAACTTTGCTCAGTCGTTTCAACTGCCTTGGCAATTAGCTGATTCACCTGGTCGATATGTAGGCAATTAACACCCAATTAGCATCACTCATAAAATTGAAATACTGTGAATTTTGATCAACAACAAGTTTCGCAAGTAACCGTTTTTAATTTTGTTTTCCATTGTAACCGTAACAGTCTGATGAGATTCTATCGAAAACATATGTTTGCTACACTTCGTGTTTTATGACTTGACGGGAATATTCCACAGAAACCCAATCAAAGTGAGGTTTGTTTTGTGTCACAAGTTATACTTTTGCTATTCTTTCGAAGTGTAAGAAGTATTCAATAAGGTGTCAGAAGAGAAGATAGCTGTGGTTTGCAAAATGACCACCACGATAAACCCGCTGACGATAACTGTACCTGAACCGTTGGATGTGAACAACACGAACACCTCTGTGGCAAGTGGTGTTTATGGGAGGAGAAGTATGAAGAATTTTGTATGTTAGTCAGTCTATCGGAGGCTAGTAAGGAACACCAGTTAGCTATGTTGTGACATGCGATCAGATTTGGGAGAAGGCAAATTCTTGGAGATCTGGTCTTCGAGGTCGGAGAGGACAGAAACGAAACAAACGTAATCATTAACATGATGGAGAAATATTGCTTAAGACAAACAGACGAAACGCTCGAATGCTCTCAATTTTTCAAGAGGAATTGGCAGGCCGCAGAAACGATAAATAACTATGTAACCGTTCTTAGGAAACTTGAAGAACCACGCTATTTTTGCAAGTGATTGGGAAACACTCCCATCCGAGACAGAATGGTCATCGGCATTCAGAATTAACTTATGAGGAAGAGACTACTGAATATTCTGAAGTTGACGCTAGCTCAATGCTTCGACATCTGCAATAGCGAAGAGGCACCGGAACGAAGAATGACGTCTTTGAACGCAGACCGCGGCCTGGTGTTAAACGCTATGGACGGAGAAAGAAAGAAAGAAAGACTTGTGTTAGTTTCGCGACAGTTTTGTGGCGGCAGATATCTTTATAAGAAAGAAAGGTGTCCAGCTTATGGAAATACGTGCACGAAGTGCCAAAAAAGGAACAATTTCGCCAGAAATCGCAGGTCGCCTGCGGTGAGTCTTGTTGACAAAGATTATATTGGGGGTGGTAAACAGGCTCGACGGATCTGGGAGACAGAAAAGAATCTGTACGGAACTGCTCACAGAAGATGCGAGCGTTAACTGAGTTGCAACACTGGCTGTCACGAATCCGAAGAATGGGTAGACTTATTTGCTTGTTTTTACAGTTGACCAAGAGTGAACGTCCGTTTTAGGTGACGATGTCATTCATTTGATGAGTTTCCTCACCGTTAATCACGATGAATTTCTGCTTAAATTAACCTACCCCGATGTTCTCGCCCAGTATTCATGTGTCTGTGATTCGACTATCGGTTACAGGCCAGGCACCATTGGTTTAACTGTGGTTTGCTGTGGCGTTCCTGTTGCATTCTAAGTGCGAGAGAGTCCGCTGGCCATAGGTGCTAAGTTCAAAGCAGAATTGGATCGACTAGCCCCAATTAACTTGGCGTATCTGACTAGAGGATCTGGCCGATTGGGTCAGTCAGACCGGGTAGTTTTAAAGAAGTCGGATGACGTTCGTTTGTGTATCGATCCCAGGCCACTGGATTAGGTGCTTCGAAGAGCATACGACCGTTTACCAAACATTAAGGAACTTCTATTGGAATTGAGTCGGGTCCAATTTTTCAGAAAAGGAGACCTATCTTTCGCCTTTTGAAAACCAGAACTAGATAAACAGTCCAGTTGCTTTACTACATTTGCAATCCCCTTTGTACGTTTTCATTGGTTGCGTTTGCCTTTCGGAGTGAAGGTGTCCAGCGAAAATTTCCAAAAACGTTTAATCCAAACTGTTGACACATTGAAAGGAGTAATTTGGGTCTCAGATGACGTGCTAATTTTTGGGAAACTACGGAAGGCTATGACTAAAAGTCGGAGGCATTCCTAAAGTGCTGCGTCGGTCGAGGAATTCGCCTGTCACGCAGAAGGGTTGCCCTGCGATGAAAAGAGGTTATTATTCACTCACATTTGCTAATGTCAGGCAGAGTAAAAGTGGATCCCGAGAAGACGAAGGCTATTTTCAGGATGCTAGCTCCTGAGGATGTGGAAGCAGTATCACGATTGTACAGTATGATCAATCATTTGGGTCAACTCCTTCTAAACCTGCCCACCACGGTGTATCCCATCCGCATACTGGCCCGTAAAAGCAATACCTTGGAGCATGAAGGAAGAAAAACAGACTACGATCGATAAAACAAAACGAGTTATTACTGGACCCCCATATTAAACTACCATAATCCCGCACTACATCTGGTTATTTAATGTAATAACAGTTAAACTGATCTTGAAACGGCATTATTATAAAACTAATGGCCGATAGACTATTGAAAGAGAAGCCTTTAATCTACAAAGTGGAACTATGTGCAAACTGCGAAGGAAATGCTGACGGTGCTGTTCGCCCTGGAACGGTTCACCACTTAGACTTTTGTTCAGAAAAAAAAACACTTCATACTGACCGCAAATCGTTAGTTCTAATAGTGAGAAAACCGTTATCGCCTACATTGTGAAGGCTACAGAGAATGTTAATTAGAATGCGAAAATAAGAACTCGAATTGATGTGTCAGCCGGGGCCCCGGATGTACACAGCTGATACGCTGTCCAAGATTTGTGGAAAGGGTTTCCCCTTCAAAAAGCTTAATTTTGATAATGGTGCGGTTATAGATTACACTATGACGGAAACCGCTTTAATCACAAATCTAAAAGAAGCAATGGTACACGACGTTACATTACAACGTCTGGCTGAAACAATTAGAGACGGATGGCCATGCGTTAAGAAAAAGTTGCCCGAGAAACTAGCAGTCTTCTTTGGGGACCTTGACCAAGTTATCCAGAGAGACGGTCTAATAGTTAAAAAAGAACCGCAATTTCTAAAACGTTTCAGTGGAACACGTTGAAGCATGTTCACCTGACACGTACGGGAGTGAACAGCTCTATCCGGAAGGTGATGGAGCCCTTCCATTGGTCTCACATGTCGAGTTCCTTGAGAGACTACGTACAAAGCTGTGCTGCGTGTCGGAGTATTGGCTGTATGTAAACTAAGGATACAATCCCGACGCGTCAAATTCCTCCACGTCTACAACGTATTATCCGCGGATATCTTTGTATTCAACAATAAGCAATACCTGGTCATAAAAGACCATTTCAGCGACTTCTAACGGCTAAACTGGTTGAGCTCTACCACTTCCTGCGCGACCGCTAGTAAACTCTGAGCCCAAGTTGCGCGCTACAATGTATACGAGATATCTCAGACAACGGACCGCAGTTCATTGACATGGAATTTGAAACGCCCGCCGAACAGTGAGTATTCGAACATCGTACAAGCATTCCGTACTAGTCAGTCGAATGGTAAGACCAAAGCGGCGGTCAAAATGACGAAGCGACTAGTACAACTTGCACAGTTATCCGGAACCGCCCCTTAGTAACTCGAGAACCGGAACGCTTCTTGTGAAACTATGTTCCACATTTCATATCACAGAATGTTCGGGATAGGAACACGTACGTGTCTATCGATAACGGGAGAACTTCTAAAACCTCATTGACAGTGTGTACAAAAAAATATTCATGATTACTTCGGTCGACGTTGGACCCATCGCAACTGACTGAATGGGAAGCACTTACGGTCACCAGATATTACCCTATCGAAGTTTTTTGGGACTACCTTAGTCACACTCTGTTTAGAAAACTTCAGAAAACCATAGAGAAACTCAAAGTGGTCATATGTCTGGAATGCAGTACAATCTCTGAAACGACCTTGCAATCTACATTGTCACTGTAATCAAGACAGTGCCTTTGTGTTAGCGATACCACGGACATCTGGCATCCCTGATGAATATGTGGGTTACACACTGATGCTTTTGTCTCTGTTTTCTTTTTACGTGACGTTATTACCTACAGAACGATATATATTTTATGATAACTGGTAAATTCGTGTGGGTAGCATATACAGTCAGCTTCGACTGAAGGAAAACACCTGAGCCAAATTACAGTCAAGTGCTCTCTGTCCAAGATAAAGTTTTTGTTTGTGTACAGCTACACATTACAGAGTGTATAATAATGCGTTGCATATCTTAGCACCATTCAGGCTGGACTATAAGGAAACAATTTTTTTGACAGCGGGGGCGCTGGCTTTCTGAAAGATGCTGTCAGTTCTCGTCGTAGAGAGCCACTAACATAAGTATGCTGCTTATGAGTAGTCAGTAAAGTATAAAGACAAACTGCACTGTCGCCAGCTGGTCCTCCTTAAACTGAAACTGTTGTAGCGAATCCTGTCGTGCATACTATAAAGAATTCTTCAGGGTTTCTCAGGAGGCAGTTGGCGACAAGTTGCAGTGAAGTGAAATAGAACAACAAGACTGAATAACAAGGCCACCGAAACTGAAAAATGTCATACGCCACCTGGTGTTTTGACACCATGGCTATATAATCTCACATTATAGTCCATAAATAATACGGTAAAGTTGGAAAACAGTAACGTTTTCCGTTTTGCGGAAAAACCTTAAAAATTCGTAAATCAGTTTTGTTCATGAATGTAGCTTTTTGTTATTCATCGTTTGGTAAAAACTATCGTCATCACACTCTCCTTTAAGGAACTATCATATTTTCTACGCTTTCCATTTGTTTTCGATGTTGTGTACTGATCCCGTCAGCTCGTGCTGCTTTTCAAACGCTAAGAAGTTTGTCAGCAGGTCGATGTCATTGATCATAAACCGTCATGGCCAATGCACTGAGACGATGGCGCCGAGTAATTCGACGTAAAGTACGCCAGCACAACAGCGAGTACGACAGCGTGTAGATGTGGTTTGTTAATTTGACTAGGCCAGGAATTTCGTTTTTTGAATAAACCCACTGTGTTTGGCTTCTAGTTTTCATTCTTATGAAATTGTCTGCCTTCGGATCTTGTTTGTGGATGTCCATTTCTGGGAAGGTCGGTAAATTACTATCCGAAACCCGGATTTACCTTTGTTAATCTGAGAGCTGTCTTGGTATGGTCGTCTTTTAGCATTTTCTTCAGGAGCGGACCACAATGATTGGGCTTGATACGAAGATGGGATGGGTTTCAGGATTCTAGTGGGATGCGCGGATGTTGACTTGTTCCTCAGCGAGCAAAGCATACTAAAATGCATAAGAGGAATGCAGTCTTAAGTTATGTACTTAGTGACGTTTTATGGATAAGTCATAGGGGCTTTCTCCCCCGATCTTTCTGTTTCTGACTGTCGTTGATTCGATCTCTCTCTAAAGCTACTCTATCGGTTGCGTCGCCCGTTGGTTTTGCTACCATATCACTGTAGAATTCACTGCCGAAAGTTGTTTCATCAGAATTAAACGAATCGACTGTGGTGTGTTTGTCATAATTTGGTTCAAACAAAACCCGCATGGGGCACTTGTAGGCAAAACTTCATGTGGATAAACTACACACAGCGGCATTTGAACCCATGTAGTGCAAGTGGTGCAGTATATATATATATATATATATATATATATATATATAACATCCTATTCGTGGGACCATCAACTGAAGTAAGTAAGTCAGTTACTTTGTGTCCAACCCAAGCGCCCAACTAACCTGAACAATGTTCGAAAAAAAGTAGTTGGAACTTGGGATATGACAACTCGGTCTTCTCTTATGCAATGTTAATGGCGCAGTAACTATAGCGGTTACACAAAGAGGGCACAAGTCAGAGTTCTAACCTCGATGGCGACAACAGTGTACAGTGCTGGGCAACTCTATCAGCGACGAAATTTATATCGTGTATCTCAGTTTAATAACGGGTCGGGTGAACAGTGTATGTAAGTGCGACAGTTGCGAACAATTATGGGGAAGGTTCAACTTATATCAACCAACTCCTCTAGTACTTATTGGTCACCATACAATATTCTTCACGATTGCAAACAAGTTATTCGTTAGCTGTTTTTTTATAGATCAATTACAAACGACCACAGTGGATTCAACAGAAAATCTGAAACGATCACTTGCGAGCAAGTAATCGCGTGTTTACCACCCCCTTCTGTCAGGATTCTGCTATTCTTTTTTTCCGGCTGGTAAAGGTTTTAAATAGTTTGCTGCATATGCTTGTGCTTCTTCTGCCCCGCCCTTCTGTTTGAAAAGCGATGTGGTACGCACCAGTTAACACATAATCTTCCCACTCGCCCCTTGTTCATTCAGAGAGGTGAAGGCGATTGTTCTTGGATCGATAGTGTTAATCAGGTATCTATAGGGTGTGGTTGAATATAGCGAGAGCTGTTTGACCATATGTAAGTAGAAGATCAACAGATAGCAAGATTGAATTCATGTTCTGACTTAAGTAATCAGAAGCCGCTGACTACTCACTAATGTGAAAAATCACGATAATCACTCAGGATGAAAGGTGAGAATTTGACTCTTCTTCAGTTTAATGTGTAACGTGCTAACTATACGAAACGTCCAGTTTAGGTAAGCCGAATTAGAACTGTAATCGATTCTAATCAACCCAGAAAGAAAACATGAGATAAGTAGAGTAAGCAAAACAAAGTATTAAGTGCGGGCGACATGTCCACAGTTCACACGAACGACAGGGTCTGTGTGCACAGGTGAATGAATCTACCCACTCCTAACACACCCCAAGATGAAGACGATTTACATGAAGCATATAAGCTGTACTTACACGTGATGTCATGAACTTTGAATACTGAAAAAACTAAGGTGCCGTAAACAACGAATTCAAAGAGATAGCTGAACGAAACAACCCACGTGAACATCGTGTTATGAATTAGAACGAAGCTGTTAATTAACCGTCAGTGTTCTAATCTGAGAAAAAAGGAGCAAGTTTACAGTCAGTGGTCTATTGGAAACTGGCACACACTGACATGTTGCTGCAGTGAAAGAGCTGAGCTTTTAATCATGTCCTGTTTGCACTGAATCGTTGGATCAGTTGTTTGTGGCATAGTTCACGTTCACGGTTATTACAAAAGGAAACGTGATGGGGCATGCATCTTCACGAAATATCCGTCTTTTGTCTCCCTTATCCAAAATTGCAATGGGGGCACATGTTTACCTTCCGACAAAAAAATAAGCCATATAACTCAATAGACACGGGAATAATTGATCACCTCGGTATCAAAGTTGTGTATCCTTATGTACGGACAGTGTCTTAAGGATGCTGCTGGTTATACAGAATGTCCGCTATAGATCTTAAATTTTTAAATATATGCTCTGGTATGGTAGAGCGATAAAAATAGCCAACCATCTCACTGAAGGTAGACACATCTCTGATTTGGTTAGGGTCTCAGAAGTGGTGATCTGAGTGAACTTGGAGAGTGCACACGATTCACCGATACTTGCTAGCTGAAGTTGTGTATTCTTCTGTATACAGTGGGTAGTTACGTCTGTCCATTTGCTTTAACTTCACCAGTCAAAGTCACACGATCTAAGTTATGAGCTTGTTGGGACTTGATGCGTCTCAAATAACCATTCTTCTCACAGAAGTGTTGAACATCTGACACGTAGGCCTAGACGTAAGTAGACGCTTATATAAATGGTCGGGTGACCATGTTCCCTGAAACTCAGAGAGAGATATTTGGGTTTGCAGACATACCGGTCAGATTTATCTGACCCGTTAATTTGTTATCAATCAGTCACAAAATACTTTTTTATACAATTAGGCTTACAGTATGTACCTTACGATTTTTGCAATCTTATGAAAACGTGTTCCACTTGTTCTCAAAGGAGGGGCTTTGATAACGTGCAATGTACGCGTGATCTTCAATTTATCTGCAACAGACGTGGTCTTCAATTGTGTTCGTTTTCTTGGATTTAACTTATCATGGACTTCGAGATTCATGGGTTGCCTTTTGGTTGTTGATTAGCCACCGTAGATGTTACAACCTCTGTGTCACCGCTAGTTTCAAGGTGGTCTCCAATATACTTGTACGTGAAACATTGGGGGCAGTTACTGTACTCCCCCGCTCAATGTGTGAATCAACCGATAGTCTATTTTTGGTGGACTGCACATATAACTTGGCTAGTTTGGTGTTTCACTTGGCAGTCATTCGGATAAACATTTTTGTATACTTCACGTCGTGATTACAATTCAGCCTCCATAGTCAGAGCTACTTCGGGGGGTTCATAAATACTGGTGTTCACCCGTTGTTTACCACTTTGTGTGCAAACAAGTCGTCTGCAGTTGATAATGCGAATGGTAGACCATTTAGATGAGGTTCGCTAATGTGATGTGATATACACACCAGTGTGCAACAAACTATTCACATGTTGACCATAACTGCTCAGCCTTTGCAAAGTAAGGTTAATAACCTAATATTGAGAGTATTGCGGCACACAGACATTCAAAAATGCTAATTTTCCCACGCAATGTTGTGGAGTTTTCCATGAATTCAAATCCACGACATGTCTCCGAACTATTATTTATTGTTGTTGGTGCAGCATCCCGTTCCGGCAACGGAAGTGAAGGTGGCTGAGCAGTAGTGAACGATGTGTTACCTTGAATCAGACTAAATGGAATTCATGCATATGAAGTGGGATCGTGAGGCAGCATTGCAAAATGATCCTTCAAACAGGAAGTGCCAAACCATTGGTGGGCATCCAATGATATGGTGCATTTATTTTGAGAGCTATCAGTGCAACCTGTTCAAGCAACGGTCTGTAATTTTAGTGGATAACACAGCAAAGGGTGCTCCAGGAGACCACACCGATAGGGTAACAATAGTAAGTCCGTGTTCGGGAATTTGTTGTTCAATTCGAGTGCGGTTGGTGAGCTGGATGTAAACTATGCT
Organism: Paragonimus heterotremus; assembly: GCA_013368495.1. NCBI lineage: Eukaryota > Metazoa > Platyhelminthes > Trematoda > Plagiorchiida > Troglotrematidae > Paragonimus > Paragonimus heterotremus. The sequence continues at coordinate 49,087 of LUCH01000177.1, forward strand.
GTTAGTAAACAATGATGAAACGATCATTATTAGAGAGGCACAGTTTACCTGTATGGATACGAGAACGTGTTAATCTCTCGTGCACAGTACGACGGAAGCACACCATATGGTAACAGCTGCGGTTTGGAATAGGAGGAATATAAATTAATGGCAAAACAAGAGTTACAGAAACGGAGTAAATGACGGAAGATAACAAAAATAGCAACGGTTCTTCATCTGTGTTAGTGCGGGTAGCATTAGGTTTATTATATGAAATTTGTGAGAAACGACGACAACAGACATTATTACACGACGTCTGTCACATCTTATGGACTGATCATGATTTGAATCAAATTTATCCTTGTGTGTCATGCCTCCGAGATGATAGCCAAAACCTCTTTCGATTTTCTGTGTATCTACCAGTATACCGTTGTGTGTGTGTGTGTGTGTAATTTTGAAGATTCTAATGAGTTAGCATGTTAGATGAATCACTTCGATTGAGCACTGAACTTATTCCACACATTGACCAACTCATAAGCTCTTTCCCAGTTTATTTCGGGGCCTGTTTCTTTCAGAAATATTTTCCGAATAGGTCATCGTTAACCACGGCGATTAGTTGTTAAATGGCATTACAGTCTTTGGTTTATGTTGAGGGATAAGTTTGTAGTCGCGGCACTGTAAGAATTGACTGAAGTAAGAGTTTGGAACATTAAATTGTTTACCGATTTCCTGCTGGAAACTGGAAAGCGTATATTCCGCACTAAAGCTGTTCTTTGTTGTGCACGTGAATGATCGAGAGCAGTGTGAGATGTCTGCAAAGAAGAGCTATTCTGGGAACTCAGAATATCAGAATCTCCCTGTTCCTGTTACCTTAGGTGTCTGAGTAATTTCAGTTGATTATCTTCACTCACAGTAGTAGTCGAACGGATAACCGCTGGTAGGGCGACGTAATCAGCAAAGACTATTCTTCATCGAGTATAAGCAGTAACACCGCATTCGGTCCATAACGGTACAGGAAATTGAGTGCATAATCTCACAGTTTGCAGTTCTTGATGTCACTTGTTGAACGGGGGACAAAGCATTTGGGTAGAGCGTTGTGACTTAAGACAGGGGAGGTATGTGACCATTAAGATCGTGCTGGTAATTATCGCGTCATGTGGGGGAAATGTTCAATAGGAAAGTGGCAGTTTACCTGACTGATACACGGCTTGTATGGGATTACGCGGCGTCTCGGTCAACATGGATGCACAATATCACCAACACCACTATTAGTACTGCCATTATCGATTAAAAACCAATAGTGGAAAGATTAAAACTTATACTTTAAAACAACTGGTAAACAACCGGTAATTACGTCCGCTGTTAATGCACCATCTCTGACTCGGAAGATTCTTCAAGTCAGGAGACTCAGCTGTAAACTTTGGAGTATTTAAATTTGCTAAACATTCACTGTCCTGAACTGATTAGTACGCCTACAGACGCCGTAGATCCCCTCAAATTATCGGAACTTCACTGTAATGAGTTCGTTTATATTCCATGTTCTTTTACGATGACGTAATATGTTCAACATGAATTACCCCCTATATGGGTATGAAAATAATAGGTCATAAGTCATGTGCACAAAGATGAGGGTGAATACGAGGTGGCTTTCCAGCCCATTCACCATTTGTCCAATCGTCAATCCAAAGAAGTCAAATTTCGTATTCTGGCCACCGTGGAAGCGATCGAATTTCGGTTGCGCAATCCACAGTTGTGCGCCTAGAAGAAGTTCCTACAGGTCCTACGGTTACCATGGCCTACCGTTGCCGACTGGACGCTTCCGGAGTTGAGTTTCGTCACCAAATTGCCCTCCAATTCACAACCGCGTGACGTAATTATATGACTAATTGATTTTGGTTTTGGTGGCTTGTCAACCTTGATGATATAAAATGTTATGTTATTGGTCAAAGTATGAATAACCGAAAACTGACTGTTCGCCAAAACATCTTTTTACTTCTAATGAATATGAGGTGTACCTTAGGGTTGATTGGGCACGTGTATGACAGAGAACGGAATAGAAACCGACAGAACCAGTCAGAGAGTTTTAATGGGAGATCGACTGACTTTGAGCAGAAGGAAGGATGTGAAATCTGAATACTGACCGGAATTTTCTGGTTTGGCAAAATATGTTAGCTCATCAAACCACCAGTTGGAGTCGGGTTGTTCAATCCGAGACGAGTCTGCAGCTCTACGTGAGATCTTTCTAAACGGAACATAGCTGATAAGTAGCAGGACCGTTCATATGTGAAAACTTACCGCAGTTGTTGTCCTGTGAACGCAGTTGTGAGGGATATAAAATAAGCTTTATTCAACAGGCTCTTCGAACCAGTGCTCGGGCCTACTTCACGGAATACTGCCTCCTACACTTCACTGATGACTCGCAGCTAACTTGGCGAAAAGGACTGGCAAAGTTAAATTAAAAAACATTCCAAGTGAATTTAAAGAAACTTCTACTAGCTCTTCCATAAACACACTTTTAGCGAAAACTATTACTGACATTTGTTTAGATTCTACTGTTATATGAGCAAAAAACCGAGATCACTCCAAAGTGTTTGTAGCCGTGTGATTTGGAGACCAACAGACGAGTAGAATGAAGGTTAGTTTCAGAAAGCATGAACATTTGTTTATCCCTAGGGTCAGATGGGATAGTTGTGAAGTGAACATGGAGTTCGTGTGTGTGCATGTGTGTCTTAGTGTGTCAATCGTAGACAGGGGCGTAGTGATAGTAGGACAGGTGTACACCAGTGTAAACAACGCGTGAGGTCGACAAGGTGTGAAATGCAGAAGAGATTTTATTGTGTGGCCCTCACCTCGTGTTTTCCGAAAGTTGGTCGTGTGCGTGCCCTCATTAGATCGTGCTGTTTATCGAAGTGCGTGTGAAATTTGTTAGTCTTTGTAAACTAAATGCCTTCCAACTTGACATTCGGAAAATTGGGATGTCCAATTCAGTGAACGGGAACAAGTCATTATGAAACTGTCCTTTGATTGCTATAATTGGAAACCAAAGTAATATCTTAGTTCTTATCATAGTAAAGGTAAACATGTCTGTGAATGCGCTGATTAAACTGGACTTCAGTTAAGTACCTTCCACCTTTTTCAACTCACTGCAAACAGTCACAATCGTGTCTATTCAAAACTTTGACCATTTTAAAACTTCATATAACTTCACAGTGTTAATCAGGGTGATTTTATTACAAGTTATTTGGTTTGAAAAAACGGCATAGCGAACAAGCTCGTTTTTGCGATTCACCCTCGGGTTAATTGAACTTTATATATATAGCAATTTTACAAGCGAAATAACAGCGAGGTAAAAAAAGAACGAGTGGTTTATTGAAATCAATCAACTCAATGAGAAATTGTATTCAGGAAGCTACTTGAACAATGGGTCAGGATAAGCTTACCGAGTGAGGTTCGGCCAAGATGGATATGAAGCCCAAACAAAATGTTCTTGAGCACAGATGAGTAAGTTATAACGGCTATTTCCAATGACTTCAACTGTGGACAGAATCATACACTTTAGTGTTCACCTCAGCGGACTGGTCCACATATATCCGCTGCATTGACAGAATGGTCAAAATCCATCAGACCTGATGACGTTAGGGACGATGATGATTTGTTGAACGGGAGAAGACGAGAATGACACTTAAACTAGTTGATTTTCAACCGAGTGTTGATAAACTGATATTACTGACGCCAGCCCACTCATCACAATGATTATTGCAAGTAGGAACTAATGCAGTAACGTGCTACTAACGGCATATTAGTGAGTATGTGGTAAGATGATGTTGCAATCAGGGAGCCATGAGTGTGAAGAGGTCTAGGCTGGATAAGTACTTGGGTGATAATTTGATAAAGTTCGAGAGTCACTGCAACAAACTGGTACTTTGTAATCTTGAAAGCATTCAAGGAATATTTTGAGTCGTAGTTTTTCCTCCGCAACATTAACTTGTGGATCGTTCGTTATGACTAAAGAACAAGTGAGAATCACTCTACTTTCAAAGTTGCATTCTGACAACAGCTGGTGTTAGCTAAATTTCGCTCACTGAATGGAGCGAGATTCACACTGTCTCTGAGCCTCACAAACACGATCCGATTTAAGGGGCTGATGAACCTGTATTGGCGAATCCGGCTCAGCTATGCGAATTACGTCTAGTCAATTTGATTCTGGAAATAAGTCAACATTCGAACGAATAGGGTCAATCAACCGTTCATACAGTTTTACGAAGGTCAACTGACATTTGAATAAACTACCTAACTGGTCTGTTAGTTCGTAGTCAACATGTCGATCGAATTGTGTAACGTACACGGGAGTTAGGGTTGGGATACAGCTGATTGTATAATTACTAAGACAATATTGTGGCCAGTTCACTTATAAAACAAAAAGCACAACGAGGGAGAAAAATTAGTTTGATAAAGCTAAAAACCGAGTGAGACAACTGAGCAACTTTTCCCAGTAAAATTTTTAGATATGTTCATATTTTCTAATCAGAGTTGTTCACAAATTATCAATACATCTTTTCAGTCTAATGAAATTATTTTTATACCTCAAACTACGTCCTGACTTATGAAACTAAAGTAAAATTATCCATAGAAAAACGAAGCAATAAACGTGATCTAAAAATTAAAGAAAGTTATACTTTCTTAATGATACGTGGACTGGATTGCGTTGATACCCTTGAGTACTGACGTATTTTGTTGTGCAAGCATGTCACTGGAAAATAAGCTGGAATAAATAATCAAAGCACAAAGACAAATCAACAAGGCTGTAATGAATAGGTAAGTTTCCTTTGTTGAGTGCGTAGACTGCTTATTATTGCAACTGAACAGAAAGATACAACCGTTTTTTGTGAATATTATTGGAGTTGGGGTAATAAGAACTTTACTGACATTTCTAACTACGATCTTGTTTACAAAGAGATTTGTATAGTTTGGCTTAATGCAACGGACTGTGCCAATTAGTAAAACTATTAAAGCACGCGTGCGGAGAAGCAATGAAAAACTGCGTGATTTACTCTAAGATTGAAGTGCTGTTCCCTTTATTTCGGGTGGTCCATTAGTTGTCAGTATGAAACGATCACTACAGATTGGATTCGGACAGCTGTCATTTGTGCAGCCCACGTTAATCAGTGGCACTCATCCTGCCAGAAGGAATGAACTGGGGAGGAGCAAATAGAGTTGCTTGGAAACTGTGTTATAATGATTACCCATCAACTATTCGCAGTTTCTCAGATGGTCCACAGTCAAGTGTATTATAGACAGCAACAGTCTAATTGGGATATCCACCGGGAATTTCAAGAAAGAACTGCCGTAGAAACCAATCGAGGCGTACTGCTTTCATGTAAGACAGTACATCATGATAAGCTTCGTATAGCATGAACTTCTCTATCGTTTTAGGTTTGTTCGAGTGCATGTTTTACTCATCAAAATCCAGCAGAAAGTACAATTTTTACAGCAGTTACCTCACTACCCGAAACTGTCTGTTAATAAGATTATCTCCTCACTTTTGAAAGTTCAACTGTGGTAAGCACACCACCTACAAAAAATGACGGATACACTTTTTTGGATATCGATTGTAACGTACACATGGGGAACAGTTTGCCATTAAGGTTAACACCATTTAAGGTGCAGATGTATGAAGACACTGAGAAATCACGTTGGACATCTTTGTACGCTGTAAACCACTTTAGTGGTCCTACAAAGTAGGTAATCTTTTATGAAAAATTGGCGCTTCGGCTGTACCCTAGCCATATATTACACGATACATTTGGGTGAAATTTAGAAATATACGGTCTTCTTAACACTGTCAGAAGCTTTCATACTGTACGATTTTTCACGAAGACGTTGAGCAACGCGTAGCAATAAACCAACAATCCCAAATGGTCAAAACAAGATTGGTTCATAAAGCCACAGTACTATTGAACAAATGATCAAAATTACTAAGCAGACAACCTCAACAGTTTCGATCGACGGATCGTTTCCAGGAGATAATTACAACTTGATGCCAAATAGGCTGAAGATGAACTATAAGCACATAATATGACATTCATACTCAGCGGAGTTCTTTCGAGCAGTCAACAAGTTCAAAAACAACAGGGACGATCCGAGCTCCAAAAGGGTGATGCACGCACCACTCAAGCCAAGTAAAACAAACGACAAGTGGCTATTCGCACGACTGTCAATTGACGCGATAAAACAAAACATTTAGGTCAAGGTGCAATTAGCGGTCAGAAACAGGGGCGGTAGAATATACAGGGACAAACGTTTTGGGGAAATTGGGTTGGGTCGGATTTTCACACGACTGTGGCCCTGAAATTCGATACACATACAACTAAGGAATGGATCAGATTACTGATACAAATGTCGTTGAGTGGCAGGAAACTGTGATGACTGAACTATTCAGTATAGGATTAACAATGCAGAACAGACTTATTTGGACAAGGTGGTACATGAGGTCAGACATTGGGAGCAATAGTACGATATCCACGAGAGGTCCGACACGAAGACTCACTCATGTGACCACTCTAGTCAGCCTCCCATGTACTGAGACAATTACAAACAGCTTTACTGATTTGCATGTTTAAACACAAAAAGAACAATTCAGTGAGAAAAGTCGTCAGTTCAAATTCTGTGTAAGCAAAAACCACCATTTATTACCTCATTGTCATTTTACTATTATTCTAATTAATTGTTTGGTTTAGTGCTTTGGGATAGCCTCTCACAGCTTGTACGGATTGGCTGTTTTACCTCCAGAGGTAGTCAGCATTAACTTTAACACCTCGATTAGGTAAACTAAATTTACGGGGTTTTATTCAAGATGATGCGAGTAGTAAGTGCTCTACCTATCTACACTAAATTCGGAATACTTGTACTTAACATGAAGGTTGTTTGATAAGCAGTACAGATGTGCTGGGCTGGAGATATTGGGTGCTGTATATGGAAATCGGTTATTTCCGCGCGCGGTGTCCAAATTTTTAGGCGAATCCTACATAAAAGGTTGTCAGTGGCAGCAGACGATGGTGTGTTGTAAATAAACAACCAATTCCAGCTGGTTCTCAATTATTAGCATGCAGTTTGGTATGAGCATATCATCGACTCTTAAACTGATCATCTTGAGAAAAATTCACACGTTACGCCCGTGCGGAAGACGTCCGTGAATAGCTTCAATTATGCAAACGAAATAGTGGTGCGCACAATCGGATGGTGCAGAGTGAAATAAGGTTGCCACAACCAATAATCGAAACAGGAGTCACGTCGTGTACGACAAAATAACAGAAGGAATGAGAACAGTGAGTAGGCCACCCCCAATCGCACATACAACGATGAAGCCTGTAAAGATGTAGAGCAGACTCATCTGTTGATAACACCACTCGAAACGAGTGAATGAAAGTTTGAAATGGTTCGGTCCATCAAACCTGCCGCATCGTTCATTAATATACTATTTCCAATACCTCTAAAACCTTATCGTAGCCTGTGGTATGTGAATGGTTTGGGGCATTGAAGGAATAAATGGAATTTCAAGTTGACCGTAATATGTGTAAACAGATTGTAAGAATAAGCTCTGTTCAATTTGTGTTACATAGCACCACATAACACCATAAACATAACTAGACGCCCCATTCCTGGGCATTAAACCTGAAAGCAGATGTGATTAAATCATTCGGTCATGTTTGGGCTAGCCATTGCAGTCAGAATGAATAAACGTGTCTTTCTGAAGTAAATTTCATCATCAAAAGGTTTTGTTTCCTGAACACTACACACAGAAACGGTAGTCCGATCTTGTGTTTATCACTGAAGACGTTGGCTGCTTTCGTGCACTTGCTACCGTTTTCGAAAAAATAGGCAATCAAGTATACAAGATTTCACAGAGTCAAACGAGGAGCTGCGTTGTGTTATATGGACGGAATTTATGGCCCAGGCATTCTAGTGGTGCCGATCAACGCTAATTTTGCTGACGTTATCGAACGCTAAAAGACCATTCGCCGGAAGAACATTGTTGGAACACATCAAATTGCAAACGCCTCTAACCAACGGTCATCCCTGTAGCAGCACACACAACGGCCACAACATTCTTCATCTGTGTAAGCACGAATTAACCAGGCAGGTCCTGGTGGTGTCATCTCTTGAAGGATAGCGTGAGACTGGGATCGAGATCATCTATAGTTGGCTAAGTGATCGCGTTTGCATACGCACGTCCATAAGAGGGTGGCATTAATGTTAGGCCAAAATGTTCCTGGCTTTTGGCAGAACCACTTTGTGAAACTTAGTTCGTTGAATTTAGTATGTTACTCATGCACAGACATTGTGACCTGTAATCACAGTCGTCCACTCTGGGCTTTGCTTCAATAGTTGGCTATCAACCAATCTGCCATGGGGAACAAGCTCCTAATCAGTCGCTGTTCAAAACTAACTTGTCCTATACAAATCCCCTGAAGGTGAACTGGAAAGAGGGCGATCACACGTGATTGTGCTCCTGACCGAGGTACACAAACAGTAGCAGTGGACAGTGAACATAAAATGATTTGCCTGACGATATCCCGTTGGGGTCAGTTTAGGTGGAACTTTTAAACCGGATTTTGCCTCTACATCTGTGCTAGACATTTGCGCGTACATAATCAGAAACATAAAACCTATCCGTAGACATTCACGACTGCAGTAGTTGAGCCCGCGACAGCTCGGTGATAATGAGGTACGACTGTTAATTACACGGTTGAGGGAGTGAAGAACCATGTCCGATATTCCGTTCGTATTCAGAAATACAGCTAATCTAACACCACCTAATGTGCCATGCACTTAGTTTTCTTGTTCCTATGTTCGACAGAACAATTAGGCTGAACTGAGATACACTGACCTGTAAGAATTTGCTCCAGACACATTTGTTGTCAATTACACATATGGTAAGTGAACGGAATTTTCTGATTTAAATGCTGTCCCACACAGTCATATTGTTTTATTTAATATTTTGAATTTGTAGGATTGATAAATGGGTTGAGAATAACACAACGTTATGAGCAAGTTGTAATACTCTACGTTTCAACCACCTCGGGTGACCTTCCTCAGGAGTGTTGTAATCGAAATCCATTCATCAATAACATGTTACACACGATGACCACACTGTTTGACTTCATTCGTACTAAATTTGGTGTGGATATCCTACAACTGAATGTGTAGGACTTTCACGGAATACGATGATTATGGCTACTACTACTACACACACACACAATGAACAATCTCTTCGAAGTGACTAGCCCATTTAACTTTCTGTACTCCTTTTTGACTGAAATTATCAATTTCTGGATAAAGTTGGGCATCACCAGTTTTACATGAATAACCAACAGAATAATCAGCAGAACTTTCGGAACATTCTTATGACTTATTCGATAACCTACATGAACAAGGTCCTCAATGTGAATTTCCTGGGCATGTTTATTCGGTCCACGATTCTTCGTCGCACACAGCTAGACGCTAATCGAGTAATTCACCATTCAGTGAAAAAAATAATACGGACAGGAGTCTGTTTCGGGTTTTGGTAGAATGTGCACTTTATTCATTTAGTCAGCTATCTTCACGATACTGCAAAAATGTTGCCATTCAGTCTGCAAGAGAGGGGACTTTGGAACACTCGACTGCGTCGTTGCCGGAACTCATCAGCTGAAAGTAGTTGGGGGTGATGTTCGAGCGAGCACCCTTTGTGAAACGTTCAGAAACTGTTTGTTGGACTATCAGTCATTCGGATACCACTTCTGCCCGGGGACAACTGACGTTGGCGAGTAGCTTGTGCACACTCCGGTAGACTGAATGGACTGCCAGTTTGTTCTGGTTACCCCCATACCGGCACAAGATATTAACAATGTTAAGAGTGTTTCACGATGCACTGTCCTAAAGTGATACGTTATGACTAGTTTTGTCCTCATTTATCCTCGTCAGCTAGAGTTCCTCTGGAAGGGAGTCGAACAGGCAAGCCGAAAACCACAAGCTCGCTGGTTCCGTGAGCACTGACTCACCGTTCACTTCCAACTTAGGACTTTACGAGCAAACAGCGCCTAAAGTTCAAACCTAAGATTATCGGGAGTGTCCAGGTCAAATTCGTTAAAATAACGTTCGCACAAAATGGGTGCCTCTACTTAGGGTTACCCAAGATTCTGGGACCTCAATGAAGGATCAGCCAGTTATCATACATTCATTACAAGATATATGATAATAAGAAGCGAATAACGCAAATACTATTCGCACGGCGGATGTGTCTCCATATAAGCTATCCGTAGTTATTACCAGTGTCTATCTTTATTAAAGTTGGAAAGTGTCTAATTTCAACAACTGAGTAGTTCTTTTTGATTCACGTTATAGTATTCATTAGTAACTCTATGCATCGCATAGTGCAGTCACCATACAATTTCCGAATAGGAGGTCAGAAAGTTGCAATGCATTGAGTCATTAGTTACTCCATTGGTTCGGTTTGTGTCCCTCTGTATGAATCGCGTGATTGTCAGCTACAGATTTCGTGTTTCAATTGGACCTGGCGTGTCAACTCGGTAAAAATAGCGAATATTTTTTAGACATTGTTTTAAATTGCACCCCAAACTCAGTTAACTGCCTTCCAATGGATCACTTCTTCGAAAGTAACAACGACCGCCTGGAGGCCCATGTTGATACAGACTATTGTTTTGCAATGGAACTTGCAGTGACTGCAGTGCGTAGAGGTCAACTTTCTAGTTAGTTCTTGTCCTCAACTGAGACATAAGCAAGAGTTCTGGAATTTATTCGGGACGGTGATAGGGCCGAGGCGATTCCATCCACTGCAACTTAATTGTGCAGTTGATCTCGAGAAGCGGCTGAACTCAGAATGATTGTTTCCAATGAACGTGAATTGTTTGTCACACATCTTGTTCAACAGGTATTTCTCTAATAGTGACGAGTCTCGCTCATCTGATCATCATGTAGAAACCTAGGCTGCGCTTCTCATTTCGAAGAGTTAGCACCAATATCCGTATAACACCAGAATATCCATGAAACGGAGTAAAGAGAGTAAATCAGTAACAGATTAACGATGGACAAAGTATATTTTATATTTCGAGTTAGGCTGGTCACCGCTGCGAGTAAGGTGTACGTAAACCACAGAGGTATGCAGTGCAACGTAACTATTATGATGGAACCGAAACTCCACAATCTTATGCTGTAGTTAGGATGAACGATTACTGGGTTTAATAAAAGGTTAACACCATTGAGGGCTGCATGTGAAGTTAATTTCCATTACGGTTTCCATCCAAACAAACACAGTAAGATCTCAAATAGTGCAGTCAACCAGTCAATGCGTATTGTTTACGAATTACAGCCACGTGTCCTGCTGGCAACCAACCCGCATATAACTCCTATCAACAATCACTGGTCTCCTTCTAAGGAGCCAAAATCGGGTGGATCATGATTAGTTTTTCACAGTTTTCGCGGTATGTTGAAACAGTCGCTCTGAGACGTTGGCATTCAGGAACAATGTTTCGCTGAAGTAAAGCCACTTTTACAATATGTTATTCAAGCTTAAACTTCCTCGCTGTTAGACTATCAACCGTTGTACTTGCTCGTTCTCCAATATTTTTACTTGGAAGAACGTAACTATACGCAGTTCATTTTAACACAGTATGGGCTAGTGGATTGGAAGAGTGTTTGACAGACAATGAGATCAGAAGCAATGAGGATGACGTTCTGTTGTAAATTGATCATCCTTTATGCTCGCTTGTGTCCTACACATTCGGATGAACTTTCCGGTTGACCCAGTTCAACGAGAATCTCATTCACTTTCGATGTATATGAATCCGCCGTTTCTTACGTTGCGACCTGTTCACGTTTTCTCGGTTATATTAAACCTAAGTGTGCTGGTCAGGGCCCAACCTGTGTTTGTCGAAAATGGTGTTTGAGTCAACGCTTGCTACACTGGAACGTGTATGGCCTCCTGACTGAGGTCACTGGGACAGTGACGGTTTGGGTAAGTGTGGATACAAGTTGTGGTTGGAGCAATTAACGCCCTGGACCTGTGTGTTTCCAAAACCGAAGCTTGTTAGTTAGCTACTATAGTTTTGACATATTCGGATGTTTCAATGTCGCTCAACATGTTCTTCATTTTCTCACATATTGCGGTACTGACGCCAGGTGATCTCGGGACACAATCCATAATGAATCCAAACGGACATGCGTGTGTGCATTTGTATACTAACTCACCGACCATCGGTATTAACGATCGGTCATTGTTTGCTGGAGATCTATCGTCACATAGACTCTTCTCAAGCATCTACAACTGATGAAATTAAGATTAAAGCAGTTACGTTGGGACACTGGAAACCCGCTGCTTGTTTGATAAAACCCATTTACTAGCTTTATCGTACGATGGCAGCAACAATCACAAATAGTTAGCTTTTGAGATAGTTGCAAGTTTTCCTCCATACTTTCCTTTTTCCATTATTTTGTTGTGTACACTTGACAGCATACAGAGAAATTTACCTGTCCATAAACTTTTCTAACTATTGTATTCAACTTTGTCATAATGACGCTTTGGTTGATAGTGCCAGTAGCCACACATCCCGTCTCGCCGAAGTCCAGTGTTCAGCAAGTAGTCTGTAGGCGCACTAGATTTCTTACGTTTTTAATACACACATATTTTAGTATTTGCGTGTACGGCTGCATGAAAGTAGACGGAGTTACTCCTGTAACTGTCCTGAATGCCGATTATAGAAGCTGGAAAAAAAACTACAAAATACGTCACTCCTCAAAGTTGATGTACATTTGTTTATCTTCAAACGGTCTATCAACGCGATGTCATCGGGTTGATCGACCGATATTTTGGGGAATAGGTAGCTATATCATTCTCCCTGAAGTCGTCATGCTGTATAGGTTCTGTCTTGACAACTGTGAAGACTGTACATATATGCTCAACTAGAATCCAAATGATCGATTTCGGAACCAAAGTAAATAAAGATGACTAATATGATACTGTTGTAGGCAAGAAATTTGAGTTTCCTGGAAAATATTGTTAGTAGTGGAAGAATACTGAACATATGAATTAGTAGTAGGTTTACGGGATTTCGAAATGAGTTGGTCTAAAACAGAGCATAACCTGCATTAAGAATTTTTGTACTGAAATGCTTCGGTTGAGCATTGAGAAGTGTTAGTTAATAGTATGTTGTCTCAGTGGAATGCTGTTATCTATTGCTTCAAGAGGTAGTCCAGAATTCGAAATTATAAATCAATTAAAATAATCAATACAAATAAACTAGTTTTCAGAACAAGCGATATCCACCTGTATATAACGGTGTTATTCACAAGTTCGCCCGTATGTATAAAAATTGACACCGTTTATCCAAATGCACCCGACATTTTCTAGCATGAGATTATACTGTTACGACCACTACGGTTGGTTGTTTCACACTGTTCCAGAATATGAAGCATTAGACTTCGTGCAGCCCAGTATGATTGACATGTTTTTAGTCTGAAGTGGCGAGCCCATATTCTAGTAGATCCAATGGCTTAGTATCAGAGATTTTCAAGTGGAACTACAATCAACAACAGCTGCATTATGAGCCAGCTGCTAGTCATCCGTTCCGAGTGAACTGATAAGGCATACAAGTATCCGGAAAATTCGTGGTTCACCCCAGGTCTGTTGTGTTGTGCACCCATAGACAGCCGCGAAATATGACTGACATTTGTAAGTAGGGTAAGAGAGATGAATTAGTTCACTGTGGTTTATCCATTTACTTCACTTTCTGTGTAGCGGACTCCCAGAGGTCGACAGACTGTTCAGTCTGACAAAAGTAACATATAATTGAAGAGCATTTTTCGTAAAAATAGGTAACGCGTTATCAGTTAGTTTATAAAAATAAAAATTCTGTTATAACTACAGTGAACGCACAACCAGCCATTCTTAGTTTGTGAATATTACTACGATCATTGAATCGAATAAGTCCAAATGCGTGTTGAATGTCAGTATAGAAAGTGAAATACTGGATGGTTTAAGAGAAATGCTGGTATTATTAAAATGTACAACTACATTAAAAATCTCATAGTACGTAGATTTCAGAGCTGCTGCATGAAGTGATTTTGAATCATTCTAGGAGTTCAACATCAAGTTCATGCATGAAGTCGTATTTTTACTACTGCGGTTTTTCTGTCGATTTTGTTGAAGTTTTGTACATTTAGTAAATCGACATATTAACAAGTTAGCATTCTTTGATACAATTGAAAACATTTGGTCGGAAATGAGCAATTTCCTTCTAACTATGCACAGACATTCTATGGATCTCTGTACATTCGAGTTTACTATCAGCTGGTTAAGTTGTTTTCACTAACGGATGTTTCACTATTTTTAAACCTCGACAAGTTATTTCCTACAACTAAAGACACAGGGTGGATCCTATAGTTCCGTGAAATAGAACTACATTTAGCAGCTGAAATCTACCATTTGTTGTTGATAATTGTTTGGTGAATTTAGACTAAAAAGTGCTAAATTATTTTATAACTAGTTGGTCACTTAACCACATACTGTCTATTGAAAATCGATCCTGTTTTACAGAAGGTGTAATGACAACCCCAGAGGTACTAACCTTGTCTTTATTCTAAGGTGTATTTGAGTTTCATAATGCAAAAGTTTCTGAAACAGCAAGAACCAGGTAAGAGATGAAATGACTGGTTACGGGTGTATCGACCACACATTCGTCTTGTGACATATTGTAGCAGTGGCACTTCTTTTCTCACCCAGCTGTCGTTAAATTTTTAAACCTAAAGGCTGCTTCTGGTTTAAGCATCGGCTTTGCCCTGTAGACGTGTCTTTGTTGCAGGGAAATTCTCAGTAATGTATGCAAGTTTGTTGAAATATTTGTCCACTCACTCTGGATGTAGAGTCCGTTTCATACTTCAGTGACAGCGATGTCACATGCTGCTTCTTTTTCAACTACGCGGTGGACGATATTCTGGAAAGAGAACTCAGACGATTTGTGGGTCTCGGAGTGGCCCTTCTGTCAAGTATTAACCTGGTTGATATTTAATCTACGGATGTTATTGCTTTATTTAGTTCTTTCTCAGAGAACTTGCAAACCATGTTCAGTAGACCAAATGATATGGTTGGTCTGCGTTTTAAAAGTGCGAAACACTGCTACAGTATAGGATTAGCACTGATCCTGTCTTTATTATTGGAGGTAAGCTACTTGGGACTGTCGATCGCTTCGAATGCCTGGGCAATAGCTTTTAATCAGCTTGTAGCATAGCTGGTGAAGTGTCCACGAGAAAGGCGAAAGCGAATGGTGCGTTCGCGATTCGAGTTACTTGAGAAGTTGCAAAGACTTCCAATTGTCAGTTAAGGACGGGGACGCGTATCCAAAAATTTACTCTGTGGACCAGAGATTGTGTGGGAATGTGCAAACTCGCAACAGTTAGCCGAGACAATGAATATGCACTGTTTGCTGGCCGGATCACTTACTCCGTATGCCGACGGAAAGTTTGCCGCACCATGCATGGTTCACTGTGGCTGCTGATGACTGGAAGATACCGCATGACGTCCAGACGATGACGTAGTCACGTGCTATGAAAGGTTTGACTGCCCCGCTGAGAAAGGTTAGTAGGCGCGTCTGCCCGAGTGGACAGTGCGACCTTCCGTACCATTGTTTGGAGACGCTGTCTGACATGGCAACGTGTAGCTGTCAACGGAAGATTTGTATCTGTTCGGTTGATGACTCATCTATTCTTGGTAAGGCTGCGTTACTTGTTGGCGTTCCTTCCTCCTTTCTTTTGTTCTCCATCCACTTGTACCTATTTATCACTCTACCAGTTCGTGGCAGTGCGACATCCCGAACCATAGTACTCATGGGTGCGCCCGACATTGGAAAATGGTGGTGATGATGATGAAATCTAAATGGTGTTTTGGTTTGAAATCAGGTCAGAAATGCAAAGCCTGTTGAGAATGTGCATTATCTGGTCTTCTTTATGTAAGCATATCGATTCGTGACGAGGGACGAGTAAACATTATGAGTTAAAACTGTTTTCAGTATTCTACTGAATTTTGTTTTTACAAAATGTAGTTTGGATTTTATTTCGGGGATTCAGATTATTTCGGATTAAACACCACTCACATTTGATCACAGTGTTCCCATTCAGATAAGTCTTTCAGCTGACCCACTTCGTAAGGAAGCATTAGACTCGAGTTTCGCTCTTATTAGAGCTTATCAGTAGTATACCTCTTTGTACGAGTCGGAATTTACATTTCTGCCTTCGTGTTTATGAACTAGCATTTTGATCACAACTCCAGAAATTCCATACTAGGGGTAACTTTCTGTAAATAGTGTTCAGATTGCCCGATCTTCTAGATAGGAGACACAGTAACTGTCCTATTAGTTCCAATCGATTACTCTGCTATCAAGAACCTTTCATTTCGAAGTCATGGACTTTACTGAACCAACCGAGCAATGTAGTTCGTCGCGAGATGTTAACATTTTGATTTGCTCACATTGGTTGCTAGCGTAAAACTGGCATCTTTTATACAAAGTGCAGATAACAAAAATAAGTGGACGGGACAATCAAAAACTTTCAGTATTTCGCACTCCAATGTTGCAACCAGTCCCTTGGCGAGAAGACTGATTAAATCGGAACCTTCTATGTCTGAAAGTGTTGAAGTACATGCAAGCGATTTCGGGTTACAGTAACTCAAAAATATCTTAAAAGCTCAGTGATAACTGTTTCACTGAGCCAGAAAGATATTCACCACAAAACGAATGCAAGGGCTTAATGGAAAAACGACGATTGATGACGGTTGTCTAGAAGAAGTCGTGAGTATGCACTGTAAAAAACAAACATCAGGAGTGGTAAGCTACAGTGTTGAGAGGAAGAATATATATTTGCAAATTCAATTCGAAAGGTGACAACCTGACCAAAAGTACGAATCAAAAGGTGACATCAGTATTGCAACGTACTTGTCCAGCTGAGCATTCCCTTAACCACTGAGGGGTTAGCTCTCCATAACGATGATACACATTCTAACCGGTCAATCAGGTCCCTACATACTGTAACACTTTAACTGCAGTTGCAGCAACATCTACAAAGACGAAACAGACTGGTGTTTACATCAACGTATGGTGAAGTATATTCCCAAGTAATTATCTACTGTGATGTCAAAAAGCGATCTGTTGACTGTAGGAAGCTCAGAAATCTGACTTCATCGATCGAGAAACACATCCCGCCAGCCGGTCATCTAACTGATCCCGTCAGATCCTTCGCGATATCGTAATCCGAGTTTGCTAACGACTACCGATCCAGTGCTTATAATACAACTTCAGCCAGTTCACTGAAGACGCTGATATAATCAATCTCTTGTTATGTAACTGACTGCACCATTACTGCCCAAAAAAGTGAACTTATTTAGTTGGTTCGTTCACTTGTTGGCATTTTGTGTAGCTAGCCTAAGTTTGTTGGTTTTATCTTAACGACGTATGAGGGTGAACCGAAACATTAACACTTTACAGTGTATCTTCCCTCTGTTTTGCCTAACTGGATAGGGAAATGTGGTCAGCTGAACTGATTAGGAAGTAGGGTTTTTCACGACAGTACTTAGGGTAATACACTACCCATGATATATACTTTGACAAGTCAGAGCTTCGTGAATTTATAAAGCAAAAGTGATGTTGTTAGTACACCTACTCACCCAACTAGTTCTGATTACAAAGCCAATTTTGAGAATAATTCAGTGAGTTTTCAGTTGGTTTCTCTAAGTTAACTATCACGTTTTGACTGCTAAACTCGATGACTTACGTCTTGTGGCTCCCATCAGATCGGGGCTTCTGTAAACACCTACACAGTGCAGGAAGTCCGTGTAAGACCACAAATAGTTTGGAATATCTCGCTCAGGTTTCACCCAACGTGGTTCACTTTTGCAGAAACGTTAAAACATACAATACAAAGTTGAATAAAAATGCTGAGGCTGTAGCAATCAATTGCTTCAAGTCAGCTTTGTGTTCAGAAAAAACTGCTTGTGAACTTGATCATTCCTTGGACCTAGTGACTTATCTTAACTCACTTACTGATTATCAACCCCCTGAATTGTTCGCTATAAAAAAGCCGATCCACGTTATTGTAAATTTGGTACTGAAGAGTCAATACGAAATGGTTGCACCTACCAGTTTTCGTGTTCTGACTGTTTTGTTCAAACTTCTGAAGGGAACTAACTGTTTCAAATAGTATTAAATGCGAAAACGGACTCGAACCAGTAATACCGGCATTTTATTGGGAAGCATTCTGTGTGATACAAATAGTGACCACAAACAGATTTTGAAATGGGAGTTTGTGAATACGTCCGTATCATCATCACCAACATGCGCGGATTAACTTTACATATTTATCAACCCGTCTCTCTATCATAAATTTAACTCACCCACCCATACACTTCTGTTGTGACCCGTGTAACATTTCTTTATTTGATAAAGGTTACGCCAGAGACTGACAGTGCTGCAACATGACAAGGGTCACCTGACTCAGCCACCAACAATTTGTGCAGACGTTAGTCTGCTGACAGTCAATGGTCAGTCGGCTGTGGACGCAAAGGGAGTGTATGACATCTGCACTTCATCTTCTATCTTTTGTTACACATTAGTTTCATGTCCATTTTGCTCATGGCACCTACATGCCATTTAACGGCTGTTTGAATCAGTTTACACACGTTGCCCTCGCATGCCTTTGTAGTGACCGGCGATCGTGTGGCTTCTCTAAGGATCCCGGATGCAACCGTGTTTTCCTGCTTGTCTGATCTGTACGCATGATTCCGTGTATGCCTGCGTAGGCCTGATATAAACTCAGTACCACTTTCTTCAGTCGTGTAACTAATTGCACGCAGCGGATGTTTGCCTTTTTCTTAACCACTCATCTATTATTTCATTATCCAAGGTCGTTTAACCCGAACCTTTTTGAACATTGTTTAACGCACTCGAAGGTTCCACGCACTTTTCGCTTGGCGCGCTTTTGAACGCTACCGAGTGGGCTGTGACCCACCTCGCGATTCTTTCCTTTCTTCTCTTGGTTGCTGCCGTTGGTCCCAGACTAGGCTAGAACTAATTACTTATCGTATTTCCAAATATTGTTAGAAATATACGGTTAGTTTCCAAACCCCACTGTGTTCTGTAGTTCGATGCCTGTTTGGACTACGTTACGACTGCTGTTCAGGAAAGACGTATTAAATCGTTAGTGGACGAGGGTCTAGCGTATACCCACTTGTCCACTATACCTTACATTCAGCCTCCGCACACTTTTTATGTTTCTTAACTCTGACCACCTCCATATTAGCACGTCACTGTAATCGCGATTATTGTGATACACACGGTAGTCAAGAAGGGACAATTCACAGTCCATAGCAGAACTGGTACGGTGTAAACTTTGCTGTGAGCGAATACCATAACTCGTTACGTTTCGTTTGTAGCTCATTTACCCAACAAACTACAGAACGTCAGGCACATGTAAATCGTGCTCTTTTTTGGTCCTGCTGAAAATAAACTAGTAACATCGCCAGTTCAAAGCGCTATGACGTTAATATGTCCTGTTTTTTAAAAGATGTTTTCAGGTAAAATAAATACTAACTTTAACTTTATGTGAAACTAAAAGAGATCCTTCTTATCCTCATATGTGATTGGGCGTCATTAGTCTTAAACAGTCACTTTCAGGCATTCAAAATTTCTTTATCTTCTACAACTTCTGCTCCACTTACTTATCGTCAAAATTCTGGACCTTGTCCTACACTTCTTTTGGTCGCATCTTTCCCACAGCTTATTTTCTTTAAATCATATTAAGCTTTTGTCCAATAGCGCTTCACGAAAAGTTGGTTTTGGTGCCATTGTTACTAACTAAGTCATAAATTATATATATATCGGATTTTTTCAAGCATGGAGTTTTGTTTATACAGTTGGGGCGGGGATGGAGAACAGACACTTCATTGTCGGCTAATGTTCAGGACAGAGCTGCTGGTCTTGTTAGTTGTCCATTCATAACTTCTGTCCCTCAATTAATTTCTTGCTCTGGAAATGTTTGCAGAAGTAAGTCGGTATTACCGTAGCGGGTACTTTTCGGGACTGGCTGAATTTGGCCACTTCCCCACTGAACTCATCCGCTCTACACGTCAGTGTACATTCGGTCAACTGTATCAGGCGCCATTGTCACGTCGTCAAATAAATTTTCACCCTCCATTTTTCTGTGCAACACAAACCGTAAAACTACCTTTCTCTGTCAATGTCTACATTTCTACAATTGGCAGGCTTCAACACTACCAGTTAACTCCCGTCTGATGAATACGTAAGCCTATTCAGTCTTTATACAACAGATACTTAAGCCGTGGATTCAGCCCTCCTATCTAGTAACACACACTGTACAATAAAACTACAGGTCTCGCTGAACGTACGTGAACGAAATTTATTAAAATCAGGCATATCCGAAATATCTACCTGCGCAACTTTCTGCTGGCTTCGTTTTATTTCTCAGAATGAAAAAAATACTGTGACATAATGCTGATGAATCTAAGAAACAGTCTTAGTGGCAATACTCGTACACCGTTTCATATGAATGAGGAGATGAACTTAGGCCACATTGTCTCCGCCCGTTTGTCTGCTTGTCGCAAGCAAGAAGTAACATTTTGACGGAAGCTGAAATTGTATCAGTAGTACACCATCTCGTGAATTGTATGAAAATAGACCTAAAAACATAGTCTCCCTTTGAACTGCACTATTACAGATGAGGACGGCGGTGATGACGTTTATAATGTGGCTGTGATGTGAAGCCATGAAGAGTGAACTGGAATAGTTGGCCATTTTGACACACATAACAAAACTGTGAAGTACTGACTACATTTAGATAAGATGAACGGAGATCACATTCGGATGGGTAATCTGAAGGATAGGTGGCCAGTCGAAGTTTAGTTGTAAAGCAACTATTTCAGTTGAACGATACATTCGACACTTAGGGATAGGAATGTGAAAGCTGGTTAATCCGGTGGACAACTGTGTGATTTACATGGTTAAAAACTGGGAACGTTTATATACATTTGATTTTTTCATTGATGACTCGTTGGTTAAGACCGTGGAACTGAGGTGGAATCAACAAAATGATCGAATTGTCCGGCAAACAATCGGTCCGTCGTATAGTTAGAAATACGATTGGACTTGACAGCGTTGGACAAGGTTATCCATACTTGTCGGTTATTTTTGATAGTCTCCACGGTGAGTGCACATTCAGGGATCAGGTCTGAGAGGATTCTGTTAATGTTGCGGATGTTGACGCAAGGGAAAATGAGGGGGGAAAAGATTTCTTAGGATACAAAGCTGAAGGCACTGAAAACAAATATAAAAACGGCACTAGTAGAATGGAGACAGATAACTAAATACACTATCAGATAATTTGCTCAGAACTGAGACGGTTTTGCCCGATTCTTCATTTCATATTTAAACTAGGGATATGCAAACCCAGTTTTTCAAAACTATAAAGAGATTCCGTTGCAGTGTCTAAATGGAGATCGTTCATCATGAAGAATGCACTTAATGGAAACTGGTTGCGTAGAGGGAAGAGTGGTCATATCCTACTCGGTGAGACAAAAGCTTAGTCAGGAACTCATCACATAACCACCTCAGGAGCAGTGGAATTTTTTACTCACATGTTTCCAATCGAACGATGAACGCACTTTCGAATGCGTTAAAACACAATTTAACTTGACATGTGGATAATTCCCAAGCAACTAATGAACCTGATACATTTCAATCGTCATTAACTTTGACAGTAATCAATTCAATAGTTAAGACAACCACGCCACCGTCACACAGTTTGTTAGCATGTGTATCGATATAACAAAAGTAAATGGATATACAGTAATAATTTCTCTATTGCATCGCTCAGTTGATGACACACTTTGAAGATACCTTAGTAAAACAATGCAACATATACATTACCGTTTTCCTTAACACGTAATCCTTTGTTACGTCTAAATAGAAAGGTTTAAGTGAGCCAAATGGTTTTAATGCCAGATAATGAGCAGGATCTGTATTTTGTAACTTTTAACCGACGATTTACCTTGGCGAGTTCATCGATTGATCACTTGGCACTTTGAAATGGATGCTCCATACAAAAATCATGGTATTTTAGAGGAGGAATCAACATTCCTGATATAAATCCAGCCGTGTAAAACTGCGTGCTTGCCGGGTTTGGGTAACAAAACGCACTGCAATTTCAGAGTAAAATACTGATCTTTTTGACGAGGAATGTCATCTAAAGCGTATAAATGAAGGTATCCTTAAGCATGGATTCGAGCATGGCCAATATCTTTAATCTTCAGTGACCACGTCCCTCTGACTGTGGTCATAGGAATCTAGTTTAGGTTTAAACATAATATATTCCGATGCAACAGGTATTTTGAGTTGGCTAACACTGCTCCGATTTTAGAAGTATGAATTTCGATTGCTTCACCTACACTTCCGTCAACGATGACTGCTTTCTGAGTACAAAGCTAGACTAGCAACCTTCACAACATTATGAGTAATTACTTGGAGTAAAACTCACGGAAACACTCTGCTATACCATTGTGATTAACTGACAAAATCAGACCCCCAGTTTATACGGTAAAAAGTTACTTGTTCTCATTTTTCACTGGTGTTAATGTGAACATCACCGTGGGTTGATGTCTTTTAGGGATTTCATTGTCTGAGTACCATGACCAGGTTAAGGAAATGAACAACAGTAATGGGGAGTTCTTTTAGTATGTATGAACTATACTGGATTATCGATGTTTACCTTTCTAAAAAGTTAATCTCGAAGAAACCTACCATTATTGGTGAACTGTGGTAGGACAACATGATGGAGACGAGAGAGCATACATCATCACTGCACTAATAACGGGATAGATAGTCAGCCTGTTAGTAAACAGCGAAGAGTTTAACGAGCTAGAGAGAGTAGCTAGTGAATGTTTCAAATGGATTATCTAACTACAAGGGGACGGAAAGAATGTCTTGTCGGTATCGAACTGGGCATATCACGTAATGTACTGCGTAAATTTTAGGGGCATATTTAGTCTTTTTGAGTCATGAGGAATTTAACAGACATTAACGGAAAAAAAGTAAACAATTCAACTTGGGGGACCCCAACTGTTCAGTAAGTTGTGAGCTGGTGACAGCGAGTCACTGGTGGCACGCGAAAGGTCAAAACTATGTTGTTGATTCCCTCAGTGTTATTGCAATGTACAGTTTGCGTAACATTTGCTGGTTTCACATCAGCGACTGATGAGAGTGAATCGAGGTGTTAACATTTTGCGGCATGTATTTTCTCTCTGTCTTGATAATAAATAACAAATCAGTGGTCTAATTTGACTAACTGGCTAGATTTAGCTGCACCACTTGGATTCGCCGATGTGGTGGTTGGATCAACTGTATAGGTTCCAGGTGTCTGTGACAAACACTAAAGTCGTTCGATGGCTTGCATCTTCGGAATGCATTCAACCAATTTATTGATCGCTTTGGCCTAACGTGCACTCACTGAAAACAGGGCAGTACGATTGAATCTAAAAAACTGATTTGCAAATCCGGAATGAACGCTTTACTACGATCCATAGAGTGCGGAGGTTGTATATCGAACGACTTTTCGCAGTCGCCCTGGTGGAAAAACTCCTTGTAAATCAGGCTCGCCGCCACCCGTGTGTTCACCCAGGGTTTGCACTGATCACTTAGATCACTGGCTGTGACTAGGATTGACAGGAGTTGGAAGTGGTGCTCAGCATTGGTCGGATCGTAACTTCCTCGCGAAGCCATTGCACGGATTTTTGGTACGAGTTGAATATGATTCTCCAAGTCTGTAGCCAAAATGATTTGACGCAACAAACGCATGGCTCGCTGATCATCCTGGAAATTGGTAAGTGGATATATTAGGGGTTGACAGCAAGTGAATGTATAGTCTTAGCCGTACTTTTGCTAACTCAGTAGGTTATACGGTAGCTAATTTACACCTCAGATGAAAGTTTTGAATGACAATCAGGAGTAAACATCGGTTACTAAAATTCATGAATAGCACGGAAAATATACGTGAAATAGCCGAATAAAAAGGAACATTCTGGAACTGGTGGATATTACATCGAACATATTTTAAGTCAAACCACTTCATCCAGGTTATCACAATGGTTACTGAGGGATTAGTGTCTTCAAAACAATACTAGATAACATGAAAAATACGAAAACGTCAACTAGATTGTGCACAGAAATACAATGAAGGTTACTTGTGAATTTGAGGTCAACAACTGCTTCCTTGGCACTCGGTAAACAATCTGAAAAGCGCCTTTCTTACTGACAGAATGATTAGAGTCAGTCAAATGAGCAATGATTGCACTTGTAACCGTCTTAACCACACCACTATTCAACCAAGCAGGATGATGTTCACGCATTCTGTCAGACAATCGCCTTGTAGTACGACCAATGTATGATGC
>LUCH01000177.1:74592-115068 GCA_013368495.1 Paragonimus heterotremus
TGACTTATCCTGACCCGCTTATTGATTATCAACCCCTCTAGTTGTTTGGTATAAAAAAGCACCCGTGTTATTGTAAATTTGGTACTGACGAGTCAATACGAAATGCTTGCATCTACCAGTGTTCGAGTTCTAACTGCTTTGTTCAAACTGTTCGAGGGAACCAATTGTTTCGAAAATATTACTGTTGGGATGGATGAAAGTTTGTTGCTTTTGAGGGATCTTCTTTCCTGAGAGGTGGACAAGGATGGCTATAGTTCGATTGCACAGGTGAATGCAGCCGTGATCACAAGGCATTTTTTTGAAAAGTTTATTATAAATATTTGGACAATGCGCCTGTCTGTTTTAGTATGGTGCAGTTGATGCTTCTAGGAATAACGCTGTTTATGAAGGCAGATAAACATGGTTGCTACAAGCAATGCACTATCGACGTTGGTTTGGCAACTAGTTCGTAGGAGCACCCTCAGCCGTCTGATTCTGTTAATGAGAACTGTAATCGCTTGGACACTGTAATAAAAACTAATGGTCTGTCGCTTGGAAATTACAGACTGTATGCATATTATATCTTGAATCGTGAAGTTGAGGGGTGCATTTAAATAACTGTCTTGTATGATTCAGTAGTGAAAGCGTCTACGGCACATTCGAAGTAGTAAAATAAATTGACGATATTTCGTAATCAAATAAAAACCAGTGTTTACAAAAACGTACACGGTTTTAAAAATCTTGCTGAAAGTGTTTTGGGATTCCTTGCATCACAACCGACAAGGATAAGCCCGCTCACACTATAAATTCAACTGAGTCAATATTTAAATTCAGGTTGGATGAATTATAGACATGCACTCAAGCATTAGACCTTGATTTCTGCAGTTCTGCAACAGCGAATGGTTTGCCATCGTGTTCGTCAAACTTAGATAGTGTTTAACGTGCTACTTGCTTTGGTGTAAGTAGTCTATTCAGAACTTCTAAACCAAAACACATTTTAGGTCAAGTGATAATTGAATTGCAAAAGTTAGGTTGTTCAAAAGGTCAATAGCACAGAGGTGTTGAAAAGAGGAGATATTTTTAAAAATATTTCCGATGTTTCAATTACCACACACAGGCTTTGTTAAGGCAAGTTCGCGCTCGAGTGGTCACACCAGTAAGACGTTCTGGGGGAGAACCAATTCTATCATGTGGCTGCAGTTGTTTGTTTATCAACTAATCATCGAGTTTCAGACACCATCTTCTGTGTTTACGTGTGTGCGTTTGCGTATGGGGCCGTCCACGGTATTGAAAAGAATAGTCTGCTACTTGTGACCCCCACCGCATTCATCGGCCTCACTCCTTACTCTGCGTGGCTAAGCCTATCCAAATGTACAAGAGATCGTCACCATCACTGTGGTTAACGTAAGTAAGGTGTGTGTTGATTACGAAGACACCACTGTGGATCTGTTCGGTGTAGGACTTGAAACCTTGTTGTAGAATTCTGGTATCGGCAAGGTCGTTCTTATGGTCTTCGGCTTTCACATACAGTGTAACGACCGAGACACGTCCAAGTTTTCGTGAGGCTAATACGCCTCTCGGCAAAAAATGTACATGTTTTTTATGTTCCGCTATCCTAACCTTTAATTTCCCGGGTGTCTAGCCGACGTATTTAGCCAGGCATTCCGTCCGGTTTATCTTATGAACACAATTGTTCCAATCATGTAGGTGGACCGAGTTTTTCCGTTTTCATCAGATGGCGTTGAAAGGTGCTGTCAAGTTGACAGAGTGCACAGATTTCGCAGTCTGTCAAGATTTTTCTGATTGTCTCAAAGCTACCTACTCGACAGGTTATTCCAACGAAAGCGATTCGAGTATTCTTATCCCTTTTGTTTGGCCGTATGTAAGGTGTGGTTCTGTTTATTGATGAATGTTTGTAGAATACGTTTGAGAAAGTGTGAGTAGCCGTAATTTCATAGCAATTTGCGTACAACCAGTAATTAGTTTTATTGGTGACTTTTCATTCTCCAACCAAGAGCTTCGCCAGATCAGATTAGACTACGCGGAGCCTTTGTGCCGGGGTGAAAGAAAGAAAAGCAGAGAAAAGAATGTGAATTTAAGATATACCTAAAAAATGGATGGTGTCTACCACTCAGTAATCTAGATTGTCAATGAGCAGACGGATTATGGGCTGAAAGCGTGTAAAAATGGTCTCAATTCAGAACGCCATTCCTTCGGATTCCTGTAAAATATCAATTTTTGACCACATCAGGCGTCCGAATGCCATCTATGCGCAATTTGATTGAGAGCTTGTTGATTAACTGAATTAACTAAACTGAGTGCCTGAGTAAAAAATTCAGATGTGCCGTAAAAAATGAGTCAACCACATAAACAACCCGAAAGGTATGATAGCTTGACTCACTTCTGCTACAAAACGCATCCCATAGAGTGAAAACCCATACATTCAATAAATATAAACTATTTTAGATGGTATAACAAAGTGACGCAACTTACCTAAAAATAAAACAAACAGTAGAGTATAATTTGTACGAGTTGACGGACAGACAGGTCTAAAACTTGGTTCTATGCTTATGTTTCACGAGTTTTGTCAAACGACAAAATATGCGAGTCGTTTTCAGCGGCACAAAGTTGAGGAATCTTTGGTATCCGATTCCAACACCCATATTAAGGTTACATCACTGGTGTTTTATGACCACACCTTTTAATTTCGGGCTGCACATAATCAATTCAGATGGAACCTCAGTAGAAATCGAACTAGTGACAGAAACCGTATATATTTTTGTCGGGTATGCTCTACTAGCCTGGTACGAAAGGTTTCGAGTTCCCGACGTGACCTTGTAACTCTATAGTAGATAGTTTGCAGCGTAGGGATCTATGGTTTTTTCATACGCTTCGAATCCAGTTGAAGCCCAGATTATTTGCAAATGAGTTACAACGCTACTGATTGCACTACTCATTGTTAATGTAAATTGTTTCTCGGTAGATGTGAGATACAATCATACAGAGATACAGACTAGTCGGCTAACAATCAGGCTTGAGGGATTTTAGGGATGTTTGAAGGATTTCTACGACAGATGTCTAGAAGCACTTAGCTTGTCTATTCATCATTTAGGTTTGACGGTAAACGTTTCAAAAACAATAATGCCCACTATGCGCAAATTGACACAACGTCGGATATAACTGACGAATCATGAGTGCCTTATCTTCTAAACGATGTAAAGTTGTTGATTAATTATAAAACTTTGAGAACGACTGATACCTTGTTCAACCTATCCTGTTGTTTTCTCGTTATATATATATATCGATGTGTGCGTGTAATTATCAACTTTATAGAAATAAATCAGAACTACTTTCAACCACTAATCAGAATGTTCTGAAGTATTCTAGTTTTAATAAAATACTAGCGAAGACGATCGGCTAGAGATAACCACAAATAGGTTTAAATATACGTTACAGAAAACCATTCTATTGCGCTAATGTCTTTTGAACCGTGGCGATTGTCGAACACATTCTCGTGACATAATACAGAGAACACTGTAGATACCTAACTTCAGTCAAGTTCACTCACTGTTGTTGTCAAATTGACGAAAATGTCACATTCCTTTATTCGTAAAATTCGAATTGTATGATCAACGTGGTGATTTTCCAGAATAGATCCGTTGGTACCGTAGAGCGATGCAAGGGCAGAACCAGACAATCGCTGAAACATTTGAAAAGGTGAAACATGTGCTATAAAACCAAGCAATTTGTTGTCGAAGTCTATAGACTGTAGACTAAACTATATTCAACGAACACAACAAATTTGTTAATCTGTGATTGATCAAGTGGAGACCAGCTGCTGGAGGTTACCAATTTTTCACCGGTTACGATCTCAACAGTACGACAGAACAGAATATTACCGTGGTTACAGTGTTCACTGTCAAACACACCGATTTTGTCTTCGTATGCATGCCTTGGCCAGCTAGAAAGGTATCCAAACTTGTGAACATAACTTCTGATCTAACTGTGTGGTTGTGAGTGCCAAAATGAACAGTACAAATTATCGTCTAATCTCTAGCACATGACGATTCCATGTATGGGTGACACCAGTTCTGGAGCACGGGTTTGTGAGTGAATAACGAGGGGGATTGAATAGTTTGGTAATCTGAATACTTTTAGTTTCTAAATCACAAGTTAAGTTTATCATCTAAATTCATTCCACTTTTTAAGCATCACAGTGTTTTGTTAAGAATTAAAACAAGTCATATTGACTCTGTGGACAACGGAGAAGTGAAATAAGACGTTCTTGGCAAGAAAGTCAAACATAGGCTCGGACAAGCCTGCCACAAGTCTGCAGCTGAATTTTGAACTGTCCATGACCACTTGACCTTGTAACATAACTGTCCTTACCAGCTTCATGTTGTGTCATCTGATAGCCCTGTGTTCGATTCTCGTTTATCACACCCGCATTCTTCACCGTTGTTGTCATGCCTGCTTGCTATATATTGAATGCACTAATTTCAGTGTAGTAACAAATGAAATGTAGACGAAATGTTCGTGCAAAAGACATCTTACTCTATACTGTTGGCCTTTTTCACACCCTGAAGTTCTTGGAGTGTGGGCGTACTATGTAATTACACAAAGGTTACAGAAAATGCTTTGTGAATTTCCTAACAGAGTGGTATTTTCATATTCATAATTATGGCAGCAGACTGTTATGAAATCCTTTAAATGTTACACATAACGAGTCAGTTTTTGTGCAGATGTTACGAACTGAGGGGAAACATGTAATGCATCAACAAGTATATTGCCTGTCCACGACTGGGACGAACATCCTTAGGGAACATGGAACTCGATCGCTCTAGGGGAGTGGTGGTTGTGAAAACGGCTATCCAGTTTTGTCTATCTTCCAGTTGTGCCCAATTATTTTTAATGTCAAATATCAGCGAACTGAGTATCTTTTGTAGCTAGATGGTTAACTGACATCTTAGCTTGTTCACACAGTTAACTGATAGCTACTTGTAACAGCCTTCTCACTCGAAACTTCAAACGGACCATGATGGAGAACTTAAGTCTCTGACAGCGGGCCGATAATTTTTCAGTGCGAATAATGTTAACCTGTCCATTATTTGAAAGGTTTATGCAGTTAAGATATCCCCATCCCATTCCTCGTCCTTTTTAGTATAGTTTCCCAAGTCTGCTATGACGTCGTTAATGTCCTGATCATTAAAAGTCAACGACAGCTGAGTTCTTTTATTGTGCCTGTTGAGCAAAGCAGGATGGTGGCAGTTTTTGATTAATTTTAGTTCACATCTCAGGATTAGTCTTACACCCGACACTACAAAGTTTAAAGATAATTGCATCGAGGTTCATGAGTGATGTATCCGGTAACAGGTGAATCGCCAGTCTACATGATCCACTGCGGTGATGATCGTGTTTTACATGATCTTAATCCCGAAGATGATTCCCTGGCTTCATAAGCTTGACTAAGCTTAAAGTGGAGCAAAAACCTTGAGGGAAAATTTTATGGCATAGTTTAGTTGCCGTGTATGAGCTAGCATCAAAAAATCGTCATTTTGCAAATCATAAATTAGTTTTCAGAATGGCGCATTTTTTGTGGATAGAATCTGCAGGGATTATGCAAAAATTGTTCACTCTAGGTAAATCGCAATTTTAGGGTTTGCTAGAGAATAAACAAGGCCTCGTTCTTTTCCGTAACACATGTTAAGGATTCCAACAAATGAGGTTTTATGAAGGCAAAGTACTATATGTATGATCTGATCTCGACGTACGTTAGCTCACAAAGATCTAAGTTTTCTATTCTAAGGGGTAACGTTATCACTTCGTTTTTGCAGAACATCAGTCTGACACGTTCCAGGGAGCTTCCTGTGCACTACTGTATAAAACTGGAGTCCTGCATGTTAAGCGAATCAGGTTAGCGCGGTACAGTGTAGAACGGAAACAGATGTCACACAAATTATTGGTTTCAGTGGTGGACAAATGACCCGACCTTGTTGGGTTTTAACAAAATGGCGTACGTTGGAGAATTGAACCCATGACCTGTAAATAAACGTCAGACAATGGTGTGGACACTTACCTGTCATCACACTAGATCGTGATAGCTGGGTTACAAGGAAGCATGGGGCTAACCTTCTCCAGCTGTTGCGCTTCCTCTTCTCACAATCTAAAATAGATCAGTCGTTTTGTGGCTGACCCGCAAACGAATAAGCATCCAACCTCCAGATCTGCAACCTCGTTGTTTGGCGGATAAATTTCTGGACTGTCATACGACTCTCATTTATCGGGTGTGCATCCGAGTCCCGGATCTGCGTGGTGTTGTTGAGATCCAGCAAATTAGAACCAACTACTCATGGCTTCGATAGTAACCACTGGGACCAACTGTTTGCAAAGTTTTTGTTCAACTTCTTCTGGGTCTGTGGTGGATGATTACTCGCTTGCAGGTTAGCCACAAAAGGGCTAATCGGTTTCGGCCCATGAGAAGAAGAAGCGCAACAGCTAAGGAGAAGAATGGATACTATATACTGATGTCGTAACCCTACGTAACTGACTACACTAACGGGCGTTCTGTCTGGATCCGGTAAGCAGACGCAAACGTACCACAGTAAGCGGAACATGTATCTCTATTTTTACGAACCATACCGTTCCTCGGTTATCTACGGTGGGCATTCTGTGATCTGTCTCGGTCAGAACGCCCGTCTGAGTAAGTAGAGAGGGCATTCCAGTGTCTTTTTCGCTCTTTGCATCATTGTGGTAATGCAAACTATTTATTCTGGACCACGCTTGAGACTGGTTGTGCAGTGGTAGAAAAAACCCATGAGTTAACTCTGACTTTCGAAGAAGCTATTTTGGAACAGGTGAATGTGACATCGAAATATTTAAAAACGTATATTAGCCTGTGACACTATAAATATAAAGTAGTATGTGAATTTCGCTTTGACTATTTCATTTATTGTCAGGAAAGCGCGGTTTTAAACGTCAGAACAAACATAGCAATAAAAAGTAAAATTGGTAAGTGTCAGTGCAGCATGTTTCAATCTAATCGCCACAACTATTAGCTGTAATGTCAGTTTAGGTGCTGTCGGGACTAATGCAGAGGCGGGTCACCATGGCAACAAAGGAAGCTGTCAGAATGATAGAACAATCTGACGTTGAATCCGTACAGGCAATTGAGAATGATGGAAGTGTGACTATTCATAGACTGTGGGTGATTAAAACATTGAAAGTGGATGAGTGGCAGGACAGGTACGGAACGGTTTGGCAATTGTTTAATTTCTCACTAGCGGTGAGATTTGACATTCACTGGGAGTCGACAATGATTGTAGACAGATTTAAACGTAACTTCATTAGACTGAGAAAACCTCTGAATGCACGCGAATGAGCATTTAAAGGGAATAAGACAAGTTTGAATCTTGCTGAGTATTTTAGTAAAAGTAAAAGTGAGAGGGTAAATCCCGTAACTTATTCACTCAAGTGCAAGACAGCCTACAAAACACGGCGGTTTAAGCCCTAGAAAGTCATGTCACAAATGTTGGGAATACAAGCTAGAGGTGGGGAGCAATAATAGTTAACTACATGAACTTTGCTCTCAGAAACTTCCCTTTGCCGTGAAGAAGCTGTGCGACAAACCTTTAGGTGGGTTCAAGGGTGATGACAACTCATCAATGTGGTTAGCGCCACGGGGACGAAGAGAGAACGGACTAGGCAAAACAAATCACCTGATTCTGTGTACTGTTGAGTCAGACCTGTTTGGTGGTTTGCAAGAGTGTTCAACGTGTATACTGGTGTGTTGTTTCGTAAGGTACTTTGTGCATAGTAACTTGGTGTTTAATGTTGTGGACCTACAAGAAGGCAGCAACAGCTTCTGAAACAAGAATACAACCATCCAAGGGATACGAAGTTTTTTGTACTCTGGTTCTACCATCTTTATATGACGATATAGTAAAAGTTCCCATGTCGGATTCTATGAAGTAGATTTCTAAAAAGCGAACTGAAATGTGGCGGCTGAAATAGCTAAATGAATCGGATCTGAGAATGGTTCCAAGTGGTTACGTTAAACAACAGAATAGCTGAGATTCAGATCCGCAAAATTTTTATCAGCGAGCCCCTTTTTACCAGTTCCAAAATGTTCTTTCAAAACAAGAGTTTGTATTATGTAACTCTTGAATGAGCACGTCAGCTCGTTAATCTTTATGTGCACTCTTTTGAATATTTTGGTTTGACTATAAGGGTTTTTCAGAAGTTCTCCTTACATTTTCGACCAAATCCAATATAACTTGACGAGGCTGTAATTACGAAAGTCGACAAATCTTACTCTTCGCATAAAACAAATTTGCCGATGTCCATGTTTCCCACTATTCTAGCCGAGTTACTGCTATATTCTACTCAATTACGAATCGTGTACATCACTAAACAAAAGCTATAGCAACAAGATCTGCTGCCACACCCCTTTGTAGTACAAATAGTGGTTTGGTCAGGAACCGTCGTGTACCCTGATTCATACAGAGCAGTAGTTCACGTTCTGGATAAGTGCACAAAACTGTGACACATTCTGTCAATTTTATGGATGCTGACACTGGTGTGCACATGCGCGGGGTTGTATCACGATGGAACAAATCTAACAGTCACATCAAATAAACGGGCTGTTCAGCGAAGAATTTCCATGTGTTTAGCTGCAACGATGTGGTGATATTGTTTCAATGCTTCCGAACGTTTACTTCAGTAATTAACTACCCTGTACCCGCCATAATATACACACTTTTCTGCGTAGTCGTTGCAAATTATGGCTATGCTATTCGACTGGAAGTAAACTGTGTTAATCAGCTGGAAAGTAGGCTAGTAATTTCGGGATACCATTCCTAAAGTGATAAAAAATGTTGAGATTCAACAAAATCTTGATGTGTCGGACTGTTACAAAAACCTAAAAGCCATAGATTGTAAGTGAAGCGAATATGGTTGATGAAAACCAAATGGGGCTTTGGGGTGAAATCAATTTAAAATACTTAATCCCCTCAGTCGGCGTAAGAAGCAAAACAAAGGGATATCATTTGTGAAATAACTCAGTCAGTCCGGCTATTCTCAACGAACACAAAATCGTACAAAAAGCTGGAGTTTCAAGTAGAACAGATTCAGGTGAAACACAAATTCGATCGAAACATGGTTTACATAATCTCAAACCCAGCACCATCTTCAATCAGTTTGCACAAGAAGGGATGGCCGGTCACGATCATTAATGACCACTTGGATCAAAATCACTTCCTGAATGATCAAAATATCCAACTAACCTTCAGGATAAATGTGACTGTTGGTTATTAACAGATGTTTAGCAGTTGTTGAATTGGGTTCACATGTGTTCTTGTCTTCTATTTTTCTGCTGATTCATCGACTTAATCAATCACACTGGACCAGGTTCTGCAATCTTCAAATCACGATTTTTGTCAGTCCACCTAATATAATAGTCTCTGTTATTAAACAGAATTTACTACGTATGTGTATAAGTATGTCTACATGTCCACAGAAACTAGCATTACTGCGTTGTCCTCAAGTATGGGTCGAGGTAATGTAGCCAGGCAGTGCGTTTTATTATCCTACTCTTTAGTCAAGTTTTATGTGATTCATTCAGGTGCCGCGTACGCTGGTTTGTCTCCACTCAGAAGCAACACCGTAAACAATGTCTTCATGAACATTTCGACGGAAGGTATTGTGTCTGTGATGTGGATATGAAACCTGAGGAAACTGTGTTGGCAGGAGTTAGACGGCATCTTTTACTTATTAGCTAACTCTGTGATCGAAGTTTCGAAAATGCAATTCTTACTAACACAATACAGTAACTTTTAGATTATAGGATGTTCGGCGTGCAAGGGGGATGACATTAAAAGTGCTGATTGTGTCTGAGTATATAGCATTCCGAATGGCTTGCTGGTCTGTCTGCTCAACAGTTACGAAGCACACTCAAACAATACAAACGTTCACAATGTTCATGTTCACCAATTACAGCGATGGTCGGATGCAGTCAATAACTGTGATTGCAGCACTGGAAACATTACCCGTGGGGTCCACGCAAAAATGAAGCTCCTTTACGTAGCACTTTCGTAATGACTGTGAATATATAAACTAACAAAGAATCGATGGAACTATTTTGACTACGCCACTGACTACTCTATGGGACTTTCGTTCCAATTAACTGTAACTTCTGTGCTTACCGCAAATGCATGTTTTGGCAAATCTGGGTAGTGGAGATGAGTTTTGTTCGTCGAAATAAATCCTGCAAGAAATCTTTCGTTTGGCTCAACTATACAGCAGCCAGATTTGACTACACGTCAAGGGAACACGTGTCAACAAGGATTACTAATGGCATCTAGATTAGCGGGCAGTTCGGTTGTAATGAGCCTGGATTAGAACGGTTTTCTGATTGGAGAAAATTCAGCCAATCAGGGCTCAAGCACAAACTAGCGGAATCGTGGTCGATCAGAGCCAACTAATTAGAAATGACGGTCAGCTGCTGCTTTAAATTTATTTGCAAGAGGTGGTGACTAAAGCAAACTGTTTGGACACGTGTCAGGTTTAAACAAACGAGTAGCCTAAGGCATGGTTGTGGAACGTAACAAGTTACGGACCAATCAAAGTGCAAAGCTATGGACACCCAATATCATTCACAAATACTGTTGTTTCTCTGTAGAATGTGTGTCATATTCCTAATGAGTTCGGATTACTTAGTGCCAAACAGTCTACCGTTATTCCGGGTTTCTCACTTTGACAGACCTACACGCGAAACCAGTGAAATTCGTCGAACTGTGCTCCACGGGAGTTTTTCTTGCTAGTACTTGGATATTTTTGACCATTTTGTCACCAAGTGATGTAGAAAGCTAATAATCGATAGAACTGATTGTGTTGGTATTCCTAATTTACTCAGTTTTGACAAACCATACTATTGTGGTTTGTATTCATTCCTGGCGGTTTGAGTATTTATACTCAATAATATAGCTGTGGAGGAAGAGAACATACATTTCTTGGCACTGCTGGTCTTCAGGTATCAGAACACCGTTCATTAGGGTATGAAGTTTCACTTTCGTACGGTCTGACAGTATGTCTCCCAACTTTTGCAAATACTCTCTTCTGGGATCTTATTGGTTCACACCGTTATCACACTGGCTGCATCACGGTTGTCACGTTATCATAAGAATGGTTCTAAATAATCTGGCGCACAACAAAAATAAGTGGTATGCAGCCCTTGGATACTGACTGGTGTGTTATGACACGTGACTGCGTTTCTGCAGAGTGGTTTAGGCGGTGTGCGTCTCATCGCATGTACACATACGGCCGAAAAACTACCAAGAGTTCACACAAAATGAATACGCAGAAAACTGGTATAATTCTGGCGGAAAGTCGTTCAGTAAGGCAAGATCTTTACTATTTAATTCGGACATTTCCACGTCATTCACACGCTCGCATTTAAGAACTGGAATTCCGGCCCACAGAATAGTGAAGTTCATGCTTAAGCGTCGTGTACACCTCCGTCTGCCTCCTCATGTTTGACTGATGCATTTTGTCATGGATTTTCGTTCGTTATTTCTTGCCTGTTGGCCAGATTTCATTGAGCAAAGACTCATTTGGTCGCTTGGGTTATTTGAAATCCATCCGTTTTGGGTTGTGACAATATCATACTACCGTGTCAACATATTCCACTCAACCTTGAAATAATCGTGTCTTCTACTTGGTCATCCATCAAGTAATGAAGGTCAGTCGCTAAGATGATCTTCCGTGTCCACTCATATTGGCTAAGCCAGCACATCACGAATGCACGAAAAGGACTCGCACACACAATCACGTTCTATGTAACTCCTATGCAGTCCATGATCGGCTGGGTCAGAACTCATCCGGCTTTTGGTGTACTTTTAACGCTGCTCGGTGAAGCGAATGTCCAACCTCTTAAGCTGTTACCCGATGGTGCACAGGAATAGATGGATGTTGGCTGACGTGTATTAGCTGTACTGAAATCACCTGAAACTGCGAATGCCATATTCTGAGAGAGATGGCGATTCCAAATGCCCCAACAAAAGTGACTGATTTAATTGACCACTAGTAGAGAAGATGAGTGTCTTCTAATGACAGTGAAATGGGATGTTCTTACTTCCAGTCATACACTAGGCGAGCTTATTAATGTTTCGGTAAGCTTGTGCACCCTGCGACATTAGTCATAGATTGTATCCAGGTGTCTTATGAGTGTACTCTCCTCATGTCTTTGGAAGTCCCATGTTAATTTGAACACGTTAGCTCCAAACATTCAGACTTCTTAGAGGTTCTTGGGTTCGTACGTTGTTAAAAGAGGGATAAGTAACCTTGTTTGCGCGTTGTAGTCTTTGTGTTGGGCAGAGAAGAGCTGTGTTGGAGAGTCTACAGATCTGAAGGGCAAGTAGATAGAAGTAGATAAGAAGATCTTAAAACAAGTTAACAAAATATACTGAAAAACGCGCGTTCTGTCAAACACGTGAATTCAGTAATTTATGGGAGAGTACCAGGAAACCTGTATTATGAACTTTCTTTCAAGCATGTGCGAGATGGATAAAATTTTCAAAGTTTCAGCCGATCCGGCGGTGGTCACTGTTTTGGTCAGTGTACCTTAATGTGAACAGACTTTAAATGTGAAAAAGTTCTATTCACAAAGTGACCTGCCGTTACACAACCAAATCTCCTCGAATGATTACTCGGGCTTTCTTCATTGTTTGACAGAAGATTTGCATGGAGTGTACATTATTTTGCGGGTGAGAATTATATATCCCCCAAGTTGCCTGTAATGCATTGAGAGCTGACCTAACTGTGCCGATCGCCCTCAGTGGGGGATTTTCCCACGCCTCATAACGCCTCTTCCTGCCTGTCTCCGATTACTTTCAATAAGTGCGAAACTTTTTCAAGATGAGGGCAACGGGTCTGTATATTCACTTTCAAGCAGGGTTGGATGAAAAAGTTGAAAATAACAGGGAAGGTCTGACGTTGGGTGTTTCCAAAACTTTGCAAGGAAGAGCACTGTCGTTTGTCAGAGCAACACAGTTTACAAGCCTGCATAAATCCTCCATCATTAGGATCCCCACCTCTCGTATGCCTACTGACGCGAGCAGTTTAGTGTCACCAAGGTTGCACGGCAAACTGTTTTCTATAAACCATTGTTTTGAACAGTTCAAGGAGTTGTTTAGGAGTCCCACATTGCCTGACTAGTGTTGTTCAGTCGGTGTATGGCAAAACTGGTGATTTGACAATGTAGTTAAATAGTGAAAAGTCAGAACAACAGATGCCGTGGAATGGATTCGTTTGGAACATCACAGTTGGCAGAAGACCAAGTTGATAAGCATCCATTCATCTTTGCACTGAACCTAAAGCCAAACTGATAATTCTTCAGCCACCAGAGTAAGCGCCTACGGAGACCGTGATTGTCGACTTTCCTCAACACGATGAATTGACCGACTCTTCCAAAAGTCCTGAACATTTTATCTAATACAAGTAATACACTTATTATTCAAATTCCACTATTCCCTGCGAGCCACTTGCCAACGGCTTACCAAAGTTGACTGAGATTATGTACCCACACCATCGGGCAGGATCAGAAGTGTACGGAATACCAGACGCGTTCTGACCTTGCTGAGCATGGAACTCATAGGGGTAACATAGTGTGGTTTTGTGGGGTGATTCACTTTATGTATGATGTGCCGATTATTGAGATTGTTTCGTTCACCATACAATGACGGGTGTTCACCCAGCAGACGTATGAATGTGTAAACATGAACTGTGCACTTTCCAAGGTAGATCCGAATCAGTTAACCGATGATGCTTGCTGTGGTTTATTTTTGTCCAGCAGCAGTGTATTTCGCTCTTCAGACTCCCCATTTGCTTTATGTTCTTCCCAGGTGAATGACAACGTGGTTACGCTCGAAAAGAGAAATAAGGGAAGTCCGAACGGATCCCAAAATGAAAAATCCAACCTTCAGTCAGACTCGAAACAACAGTGCGCATAGCATTGTCTCCAAGTGGGAACCATATTATCAGCTCAGTTAGGAAGCTAAGCCTTAAATTCAAAAATTCTGCATTGTACTAAATCAACCACTCACCTCTTCGTGCTGCACGCGGTGTGCTCTATAGATTGACTGCCTGGGAATGGTTTCTGAAGCAGTTCACGCTGCGATCTTGCTGGATTGCTTGTTTATTATAAATCAGTTGTGTCCAGTGACAGCGGCACAGCAATCAACGTGGTTGTATGATGAGGATGTGGCTGGGGTTTACCGTTGGACTATGGCAAGGACATACATTACTAACAGGCTTTAACTACAGCGAATTTTGAGTACACGGCGTCATTCTGAAAGATGCTGGGCGCATATTCTATCTCAATACAGGCGCTACAAGCAATTAAAAATAATGTTCGGTTCACAATACGTAAGAATCCCACACTGCCTGTCTATAATATTTTTCTCCATGAGAAAACACTTCCAGTGCACGTCATCATTTGGATCGAAAGTTAACGTCGGCTACTTTTTCTAGATCACAAGAAACAGGTGTAAGGCACCCATTTGTGCCGATTTAATTAGGATTGGTGTATTCTCCGTTGAACAGTCCAGTGTTGAAGTGTGAATTTCATTGAACACTGTGAACAAAACTTTTTCAAACTCAAATATAATCATAACGAAAAACTGATGACAAAGCGTTCTTCCAGAACAAACGAGAAATACCGTGGTCAAATCAATACTAACTTGATAAGCATTGTTGTAGCCTCGATGGTCAATGTCATGACACAACGCCCCAACAAACAGTGCGAATAATTCCAGCGGATCCAAGTAGCTTTGTAGCCGTTTGGAAGCATTTGTGAGACACAGATATGCGAAGTGCCCAACACAAAATGCGTGCGTCCAATTATGATATGGCGGATCGCGATAATTCCTCTGCACTGTGAGTATGAAACGGGTCAGGACCGGTATTGGAATTTGCCAACGTTGCACGAAGTGCAGTTGGACGAACATGAACATGGTAGCCTGAAAGGGTTTAAAATATAGCAGGTCTTCACGGTTACTGGTTTGTATCCTGTGAAACTTGTTGGATGCCACATGCCCAAATCCTCTGGATAGTACAAGTCAACAATTTCATTTCACAGCAGGTTAGAGGGTCACACTTTGTTTGCCTAACGTAAACCCGAAATGTAATTTGCTTTCATTCTTATTGACGAACAATAAGCAACAGATCCATGTCGCTTAGCTAATTCGCACCAGTATTTGATGTTTTTAACTTGCGACTTACAATTATGCACAAATTCGATGATGAGTAGACCGATTGCAATACACAGGAACTTAAATGCTTGGCATATGTGATGCCGGTTCAGCGGTCATTTCTGCTGAATGTATGCAATACAAAAAGATCTCCACCACGCGGTCACATTTTTAGAACGTAAAAAAAATTGTTCGGTCTGAAAGCAAGACGGTATAAAACAGTTCTTTTATTTAAGTAAGCTTAATTTTATCTAGTATGATTTCCTGCGAATGTAGTTACCAATAAAAGCATATTCTTCAGGTGTGCATATTAGTTCTTTACGGCTTAGTCAGAAAAAATTCACTGGAATTCTAAGGTAGTGTTTTGGGAAACTGTCGTAGCTCAACTCCCCGTGAATTCGTGGAGTGCAGACTGACGTTATCTAATCAGTACTGCAGTCGAACATTTCACCAAAATTGCGAATGTTGATATGAGCGGTTATGAATTCAAACACGACTAGTAATTTTTATCGAATGTGAAACAGAGGTCATTGTTCCCATTTTCACTAACAAGTACACACTTCAGAACTGAGTTACAAAGGTACGTAGTCTTTTGAAACTAGAACGACCATGATATTTCATTATCTAAAATGACCGAATAAGGTGGCTTTACTTATCTTCACATTACAGGAATCTATGAGAAAATATGTCATTACCTGCTATAAAGATTTAACTAACTAGCTATCGTCGATTGGAGCCAGCCTACACACTCATGTCTACACCAAAAACTGCATTTACCATTTGCCCTTGAGATGTGTATTAAAAAGTATATAAGGTCGCTCAATACTCTTGAAAAAAATGAAACTTTTTATGGAAATGGATACAGATTTATGTGTAGCGGTAGGTCACAAAATGAATACTCCAGTCAAGTTTATGGGTCGAGAAAAGTGGCACTGATTTAAAGGCTTTCACACAACTAACGGAACACTTAAATCTTCGACAATGGCAGTGAACCATAGAAAACGCACACCGTACAGCATATAAGACAAGTAAATATCCTCTTATTTTATAATTTATACTTTGACACTGTATTATTTTACCATATATAACAATACTGAGTTGCAAACAATAGGACGTCCAGTGGTCAGTTGGGTGTGTCAACACAACTGATCCATCAATGTTGAAGAAAAGTTTTTTGTGAATCAAAACATCAATGGCTTTTTGGCAATAAATCCAAGCAAATAAAGCTGCAAAGCTTGGGGTGTTCTCGAAAGCGGAAACAAGTCAGTGTGTCGACGGACAGTTGTGAGGTCGAAACATATTGTCCGCGATTTCGTTCTCGCTCATTTTCGACCAGCTTTCATTTTTTCACTATGTTCTACATCTGACATACTAGGAAAGGTTGAAGGCAGGTTAGCTGGGTTTTGTCCTTTGGTCTGACAACGTTGTTTATTGCAATTGTTATCCCTTCTGACGTATTCGCGTTATCGGTATCTAGTCC
This sequence comes from Paragonimus heterotremus, assembly GCA_013368495.1. Lineage (NCBI taxonomy): Eukaryota > Metazoa > Platyhelminthes > Trematoda > Plagiorchiida > Troglotrematidae > Paragonimus > Paragonimus heterotremus. The sequence goes on from LUCH01000177.1 coordinate 91,294, forward strand.
CCGACGTGTTCAGAATGGCTTGTCTGAAGTCGCTATTAATTTTATCATCGCTCCTGTTCCTCAAGTTGACAAACGTTGGGAAACTCATCTCAACAACCTGATATGGTTGACTACTTGTTTGAGGATGCAGAGCTAATAACATTCCGAAATGCCAACCCTATAACAAAAGTGCATGTGCACGTGCCTTGTGAAGGCACACCCAGTTATCGAGCCCAGAGGATGGACACTGATGATAACTCTTTCTCGGGAATTAGTTCATGTGGATCCAATTGGTTGTTTTCGGCTGTGGGAACCAGATAAAATGACTAACGGTGTTGCAGGTTGGAAGACTGCTGGGGAACGTTAGTTCAGAAAAAGGTGGCGGAATTTGGGGCACAAGGATGAATACACACCTTTTAAAAGTTGACAAAAAGACGAGATGCATACAAACAAAGTGTTTGTTTTAATGTTAATCAGGTTTCACACATATCTAGATTGTCTATGTTTGATTAATCCAAGCGCCTGAGGGGCAGTGGCATCCACTGTGAGTAGTGGGCTTTCTGCCGAAACTACACTACACTGGTTACATATTACCACCGCGAGCAACTTAACGAACGTGATGAGCTTTCGTAATAAACAAAGATGAACAAAACCTCATCATGTTCTTTGTTTAGTGCCCAGTTATTTAATGCTTTTTTAATAAAATGCATGCTGCATCACTCAGATATGGATTAATTCCATTGGCGGATTGCAGACTGTGGGTAAAATTGAGACTGTTAATGATATTCCATATGATCTATTTCAAATGCTTCGTCTGTTATGTGTGAGGAGCCAAATGGATGTATTACTTCAATCATCCAGATCACATACATCTTCGTTCTATAGCACTTGAAGAAGACTAACGATTAAAAGATCAGAAGCCGTCAAATTGTTAGCAAAGAACATGGAAACATGCCTGTGAGACAGGTTGACCGATGGAATACTACTAAAGCTACTGTGACATAATCAGCAGTATTGCAAAATTGGCTACTACTTCTCGTATGCAGTTCCCATTAATAGACTATGCAGAAAGCAGAATCTATTACAAGAAGGTTTACTGGTCACTACTTATTACATACACCACATATATCATTTTAGTGACCACATGACCCTCTGGTCATAAAGAACTCGTGTAAGTATGAGCACATACCTGAACAGAATCCACGTGGTTTAAACTGCGTGGTACAAACGTAAATCGATGGAAATCAGGAGGACACTGTTCATCAAAGGGACAACTTTCTCGTAAACACAGCGCTTCCACATCGCCCTCGAAAGCCTGAAATGTGCAACATGTAGTGGTTAGTCACCATGAAAATGTGAGAAAATGGAATTGAAAATGACATGGTTGGACTATAATTAAATAAAATAAACCATGACAAACAGGTTACATGGTATAAACCTCGTCATTCGAAAATTTTTGTATTTTTTCACAAGCAGTGATAGTTTGATAGCCGGAAGGTTAAACTATCATTAGCTTGTTACTTATGTTTTTTGTCAGTTTTCAAAAGTATCACCGTTCACTCACTGATGGTGCACATATACGGGTCAATCAGAAAATGGCACCTAGTATTACGACAAATTTCTGTTTGGTATTGTGGACTTTTAATCCTAGATTATCATTTAATTGCTTATAGTCATTTCTGTTTTCGTCTCAAAAATACGAGTTACTGGACTGATTAAACACATCGAGCACTACCAATAGAAGTTCTATTCTCGATGTAAAAAATGGTTCCACAATTGTCATGTGATTAGCACATATACAAATGATTGAGAAGTACAGTTGATGTGACTGTCAATGTTGGAAAATAATAGACAGATGTGATGTAAATTCGTTGATAAATCTCGTACAACCTGGATGCTGTTGCAAAGAGAGCTTTAAAATACTGTGTACGTAAAATTTTAGCTTCATTTTTAAAACCAGGTCAATCTTGAAAGATGTCCTCAGTCTGGATTGTTTTTTTTACGTACATATGCTCCATAGTTTTACATTGACTAAACTAAGAGAACAGCGACCTAACATCTGTCGAAAAACTGAGAAATTCGAGAAGTATAAACAGATAAGGTTTATGGAATGAATTTGAACAATTTGTATGCATCTATTGCTTCACAGTTTCTACAACTTGACACCGTTTACATTTATTCGAAAATTTGGAAAGTTTACTGGTTCACCAAAAATATGTTGGGCTAAGCTACACATCAGACCCGTTGTGGTTTACAATTTCTGGGCATCCTACAAACTTGTCAAATATCTCAACACCCCACTGAAATTCTATCCAAGGATGCTGGCAATACATACCAACGACTCATTTGACTATTTAAGCCCTAAACTTTCTGTGCTTTTAGAGAATATGAAAAACTTTATTAGCGTTGGTGTCAACTCTTTCTATAACAATTTTGTGGGTCCAGAACGTGAGTAACACAAGGAGAGTTTACTAAAAAATCGAAGAAGGCGGCGTGGATTTCCATGTACTATGACATACTAATAACGATTAGTATGGTTTACCCATTAATCCTAAACCCATTGGGATTTAGATCAACGAAAGCTTAGGACTTATTTTTTAACTGTTCAGACTACTGGCGACAGTCTAGGAAACTAAACGACGTCCATTCGTTTTCAGTCTGTAAATGGCCTCTGACAAATAACTGATTACTGACTAAGGTTTGCAAATATCAGCGTTTGCTCACTTACCGTCAAGCACATATGAATACAGCCTTTGCATTCAGATAAGTTAGTCGGTTGGTTCACTTTGTAAGTAATTACTGGAATCTGGTTTCTTTCCTAACAGAATCCATCAGTTGTGTGTATTCGCACTCGGACCAGAATTTGCACTTCGGCTCTCGTACTCGTGATACTGTCACGTTAATGTTAATATCAGTAACTTCATAATAGGCTTGACCGAGTAGTCGGATTCAAGCAATCAGACACAACCTTAGGTGACTAGTGTTCAGCTCATTCGATCATTTAGAAAGGAGGATAACCAGATTCATTCTATTCACCCCAGTTTATTACCTGTTGATCAGGGCGGCTGTTCTAATTAGAAGATATTGTTCTAATCATGCCAGGGGGTGAATGGTATAAATTGTTAATAGAAATCCGCGGAGTTAGACTGTTTCAAAATAAACCTCATCTGCAAAAATTACGACCTTCGTGTTTGGAAAAACCTTCCGACTGGCCCACTTCAAAAAGAAACACTAGACCGGAGTTTTGCTATTATTAGAACTCAACGGTAGTGCACATCTTGTTTCGGATCGAACCTAAGACGCAGGTTCTTTTGGTTGTTTGACTAACGTGTTAGCCAAGCATCCCATAACCTCACAGTATGCACGGCCTGATTCATTGTCGTCAGTGTAGTGTATTGCCGAGCAAACGATGTGGCAGTGGATTCTCCAATCTTACTGAATGCAGTCAGTCACCTGTTTATGGGTTATTCACCGACATTCTAAAAGTGCGTAGATGATACACTTGTGATCACCAAATGCAGTTACAGAAGGTTGTTCCTCAGTTTGTGAACGATCAGTGATACAGCGATAAGCTCACAATGGGATCTGGAAATGAGCGGAAATCAGTGAGTTGTCTGGACTACCAACCCTCGGTAACCGGATCATAATGGTTCGACAGTAGTATCCATCGCTACGACTAATAGTAACATATTGATTCAGAACGTTTACAGTCCGTCAAACTTACTCACACTAACATTAGCCAACGTGAACAAGAAATTATCATTTTGCCGGCAGCGCTCTAGAATAAATGTTTTCGAAAAGATTTTTTGCTAAACTTCCGATCACATTTGTAGCGCAATCAAACCTCCGAACTCGCAAAAAGAATTGAGATTCACACTGTACGTATTTTGTTGTTTGTACTTTGGCGTTGGCGCACTGTGAAGGAACTTGTCCCCCTCGTTTCATTACTGGTAGAGTCTCTAGACGAGTATGGACAACTGAAGATAAGAAAACTTGATTAATTTTTACTGGAATAACTTATCGAAAAAGTACACTCGAAACTGTTAGGGGAATCCTAACAGACTGCTAACGTGGCACAGTCATCCGCCTAGACAATACCTTACAACACAAGTTCATGAAAACAAAATATAGTCCAGTCATGTGACCCTGACAGCAGCACAAATACAAAGTAACCAGTTTACAGTGTCTGAATGAATACGGTTAAATAACAACTATACAACTAGAGACAAGGTTTGCAAAACAAAATGTGACACACGCGTTCTCAGTTTGAAAAATGGGGAGTGACCAGTTGCTGGGTTGCACACTCTAATGGAAGGTCACAAAACGACCTTACGGTGTTCGAATGCTACAGTGGGCCTTCATGCCCTACGTTGGACGGATGAAGACGAAACTGCTAGTAGTCAGTATATGTTATGCCTGTATCGATCGTAGTGTAGGTGCCCACACAGTGTCTGTTTGAATTGACCTAACCACACACGCACACACAACCAAACACCTTAATGCGGTACGGCGAAATTGCAGAGGTTATAGAAGCCAAACGAATACATTCAAGTCCATGGAATACTTTTTAAAGTGGCACGCACAAACGGCGTACGGTGTAGATCTGTGGAATCATGAGCTGCTGATATATGATCAGTCAAAAGTACATAAAGTAGAGACGTGAATGAATGAATCCCTCACTAGCATGTTTTATTAGTGTTATCATTTAATGAAAAAGTTACCTTTAAAAAGGTTACCAGAGTGGTGACCAAAAGATCGGAGTTAGACTGTTTTTTTTGTTATGTGTAATACATTGTGTGTGGCATTTCTGTGTGTACAAGTACCAAAAATATGTCTTTAGAAGATAATAAACCCAACAAATAAGTAGACCGTAGATTATTGTTAAGCAAACGATCCTGCCTGGAATTTTATCACATTTTGTTTAAACGTACACGATGTTAAACAACATTATATGACAATAATCTGCCAAGTGTGATCAAGACACAGTAAATTCTGATAGCAAAATCAATTAAAAATTAAGAAGCCTTACAAAATATGCGATAAAGTGTACTAAGGACGCATAAAGATATGGAATTTTGTCATTCAGCGAAGAGTGGCAGTGCGTTATGATCCACAGTTTGACTAGAGTAAACAAACAAAACTGTTCTGTACAAACATTGTGCCAGAGCAGAATTATGGTGTTGTATGCAGTATTATGAAAATGAACTTTGAAAAATTTGAAGCTAAACTTCAATCACATTTCGATTGTGGCTTCCACATTCGGAAAGACTAAGCAGCCGGATTTTTTCGAAAAAGAACAACAGAATCGAGCTTTGTTTCAGTTGGAGCTAATTAGTGGTGCACATCCCAACCACGACTAGGATTTAAACTCTGGTAACGATGTCTACGAGGCAGCTGAGGTAATCAGCACGCCATCGATTTCACATTGGGCACAAACAAATGATCATATCTGAATATACACACGCTAGTTTGTGAGTGCAAAAAATACGATCAGATATCAGTGCTGTTAATCTAATTCAGTCAGTGCCTTCGCAGCAAAGTGATAAAATTTTCAACAATGTACATTAAGACAGTTTGTCAAACTTCAACTGTCAGCCTGACAAAATAAGAGTAAAATATTGTAAAACCAAAAATGTGCTCAAACGAAACTAAAACCTGATGGTCTGCACATGTTGTCAGAAGACATAACAGTTATTCTGAGGGACAAAGAGTGTCGAGTTTGACTTCGGCTTTACGATTTGCCTTGCAATTGAAATGCTAGTTAACGATACACCATTGACTATGAGATCCATCGTGATTTGCTTAACATCTCTTTTTATCGCAGGAAGTGGACCATTAGAGGAGAAAACAGAAACCATCCGTCACAAGTTACGTGTCAATCCACCAACAAGTGTGGACAACTTGTTTGAAGACTTCTCACCAAAGTCACCAAGGAAAATATAAAGTACGTTCAAAACGAAACCGTTACAAAAACCGGTTAGATCAGGAATTATTTTACAGGAAAGTACATCATATCATGCTTCTCAGTCTGGAACTTCTCTTTAACGATCAGCCTGCCGTGGGTCTTCTCTATCCTAACCTCTTAAATCTTACAGGGTGCTCTGAACTTCTTAAACTAACCACCTGGTTGTCGGGTTCGAAGTATTACTAGGATTTCTCTTGCTTTTGAAACGAGAACATGTTATATAAAACCACAAACATTTTTAAACAACAGACTCTTGTTTCTTGTATAGTGTTATGGACAGTTCAACTATTACACATTTCCTTTAGTTCACGCTAGTAACTTTTGCAAATGTCATCAGATGACAACAAACTACATCGAATTACTGACACGAAACCCTGGAAACTTTGTAGCGCATTTTAATATTTCACATGTTACCTGATGGCTTCCGAGGTATTCACGACTAAATTATAACTTAGCCTTATCTTTGTACGATATCTATTGTTGATAGTGGCTGATATCCGATATTTTAACTCTTTCAAGAACCGAGTGTCTTCTTTAGTCAACAAAGATCGACGCTGGGTCTAACTGTAAACATAATGATAAGCAGTGACAACGAACTTGGCGTTCGGCCACACCTAGTTGCCGATGGACGCGGGTGTTGAGTCATAAAACCGGTCACACGAATTTCCGGATTTCAAGTCAAACACCGATTGTTGTTTGCCAAAGAACATAGTTAATTCCTGAACCATACAACTGTCTCTACGCCGCTGGCGAGTCTTTTACCCACAGTGAATGCGCTATAATACTGTTATCGATTGTGTTGAGAACCACAGAAAGAAAACTACTAGCCTGATCATCCTACGATCAGTAGTTCCGAATAAATCCATCTGGATGTGCTATTATCAGTTGCAATCTTGAGGAATATCTCCTACTTTGATGTAGACTCACATCGTCTAATATCTACTCCTGGTAGACTTCATTAACGAGGTCCTCCTTAAACGAAACTACTTATAAAGTGGCACGTTCATCCAAATCGGTGCTTATCAACAATAATGAGAAGTATTACAATAGTTTAACTAAGTACGGTGGCGTAACATCCACTTGAACAATAAAAAGCTAACAGCAGTTCTAATTAACTGCTCATTGACGTTCAAAAAACCAGGACAGTTGTTCATTAAGTTGGAGAAAAAATGACCTGCGAAAAGAAGCCCAAATGCACACAAGAGAATGGCTGTCGGCTCTATAGTTTGACAGACCAAGCAGTTTTCATGCAGAGATGGTTTATTTTTAGGTTGAACATTACGTCTGAGATTAGAACTCCAGCCACACTTTCAGGAGGCAATCGTGTTGACCACTGCACCATCGACCTCACATAAGGCACGATTGAATTATCATACGTAAACGCTCAATCACTTTCGCTTGTGAGCAGTGATCAGGTTACTCGATCGCCTCGACAGAAAACACAATTACTGTCTGTTAACTCTAATCGATGACCCCTCGAGTATGACTTTCTAGACAGGTCGAAATCTCTGATTTCACTAAACTCACTAGGCGATATTTTAGACGACTGGTGAATAGTTGGGGATTCCGTTCATTTTTATGTTTACCCTGAGCACACCAACTTTCTTGTGGTGTGGTAAAGAACGGATTAAGAGAGCTTCGGGAACTAGTCAAGTTCATTACAATTGCATGCAAGTGAACCTGTGGAGTTCTAACGTTTTTAACGAAAGTTTCCATTAGCAGAGGAGATAGCAGTAGGCAAACAAATAAGCTTACCACAACCAAAACGGAATAGTTAGCCAACTCAGCCATTTTTATTTCATGCTCAACTTATTAATTTTAACAGACAGAATCTGTTGACGTAGGTCTTAGAGACAAAGTATGCGTTGTAAACAAACCTCATCACAACTTACATTCTCTGTAAAGTCTGATGGCCCCAGGGTCAATTTCTAGCGAGCGACGAAATGTGATCAACAAACTGAAACCGATGTGCGGAGAAAACGAACCCGAACTGTTTTGTTTCCTTACTAGTGTCAACTGTATCGTCGCAAAGTTCCACAAAAGATGTGATAGACTATTTCACCTAAAATTTTATAGAGCTCATTCGGATTTATCGTTTCAGATTATTTTACAAACAGCTATCGATGGAATCAGACTGAACACGAACCCCACTTTGAAACGTTAACTGATGCGAGAAACGAGGGTTTACTGGAGCACCAAACACTCCCCGAATAACTGAAATGACACAAAGTGGAGTGTGATTATTGATAAGCATCCAGTTTACTTTCGTCCTGATGAGTACTATTAGATCTTGTAAATAATGCTAAAAAATAAAAAAACAACTAGTCTTGTTTCAGTTTGTACTCACAAGAGGATTCTAACATCAGACTTCCCGCCATCAGACCGATTTGCATTCAATCCACTAGCAGTCACACGTAGACAGGGTAGTATTCTCATTCCGTTCATATCACCGCAACCACAGTTGAAGTGGTTGATACAAAAACAGCTGATCATCTTAATGAGCAGCAGGGGAATTTAAAGGGAATTTAACCACCCGAATCACAAATCGTATGCCCCAGTGACTGGTCGTACACTTCACAGAAAGCAAATTAATTTCGACCTGTGTTCACCTGCCCACATCATCAATCGATAACCGATTAATAATGACTGAACACCTCATCAGTCCGGCTAATTGTTTCGCGGTTTTGGCACACAATGGAAATATCTAACTGTTGAAGTTGCTTGAAGTTATACTGTAATTACTGCCAACAAAGACAAAACTTTAACTCAGCTTACCTTAATTTCACAGCAAACCTGCTTGCAATGCTCATATGAATTTCAAGGCTGAGAACAAATGCGTGCCCTTTTCACGCTATAAAGTTCTACCTCACTGGCTGCTTATCGACTTAGGGTACTCACATCACTGAACATTCTTCCAAGAAGGATATTTTCCCTACAAAGATCATGTTCGTTTGATCTTCTGGGGCCTCTATACAAATTTAGGCCCCTAGTGGATCATCCTCAATATACCAATGTGAAAGACAGTTGTGGCTTCAAGGCGATATGCGTCCCCTCTACAGAGACCTTGGCGTAACAGTAACAGTAGCACTCATTCATTGAAACCTTGAATCTAATCTACTCCAGAAGACTCACTTCCAACGGGCCACAAACCAATGGGATGCTTCGGTCTGACGCCATTCATACACATCTCGGGCTGATGGAATCACTGGGCTTGGTCATACCAACTTGTAATTATCTCATAATGCTTGTCTGATCGCAGTGAGGTACCACGAGTGTGCTAGTAGGGTGTATTCATTTGACGGACGTTTGAACGTACGGGTGCTCCATCCTATAGGTTCGAAGCGCAATTCCTCAATATTTTGTGACAATTGCGGTCCATAATTCTTACCCAACAAATTATTCACATTGTTGACACAGTATCCACGTTAATTCAACCATGCAAGTTTCCAGTTACAATCAATGCGTATCAGTTGGTAGTATTTCCAAATTAGAACAGTGATTTGGGATGAAAGATGATGGTCACACAATTCATCTCGTTACTTTTTAACGGGAATTATGGCAATTTAATAATTTGCGTAGTTTTTACCGACAAATACATGAACCTTTTAGAAACAACTCTATGATAGACAAAGAGATAGAGAAATTCGCAGTACAAATGGTCATAATGAACGTTCATTGAAATCGTAAAATATGCTTCCCACCGGTGTCACCCCTACCGCCGATGAATGTGCTAAGTTTTTACACCAGGGAGGCCAAGAGGTTACTTTGTTGGTCCCGACTACTTCTGGAGGGTCTACGGTAATTAGACACCTCGTGGCGAACATGACCTGGTGATCACTGTTTCGAGTAACGTTAGTAATGTATGGATTAAAGGGATGTTCCGTGTGATGAGCAGTACTTTAGATACGAGTTCCACTCCAGCCGTAAGAAAGAGTCATTCGGAATACGCAACTTACGGTAGAGATTCATTCCATTCACTGTCCTCTGCAGTAGCCATGTGGTGAGCATAAAGACTGATCAATGGTTCGAAATGGAAATGAGCATGTAACTCACGTTAGGTGTTTGAAACTAGTAAGTATTGGTTATTGGAGGTCAACATTGGAGATCACTCACGATCTAAACTGGTCTGTTGGTCTTTCATTCCATTTAAGGACCGTAGATTTTAGCCAAGTGTTAGTCACACGCCTAAGACTGATAACAACGTGTGGACTGGATCCATAAATTAAGTAGTGCTTTCCAACTACCATATACTTGTCACCATTTGGGCATAAATGGTCACGATGGCATCAGGAGAAGGGATTAGATGCGTTAAGCTTTTGAAATGAATTAATACAACATAGTTCTTACGTTTGTTTTTTAAAACTTCAATGTATTGATTCGGCTTGCATCACACAGACGTGGCATATGCAAAAAATTTATTGCTTCCTTCTTCCTCTAAAGCACTCCTGAGTCCAGTAAGTAAACACAACATTCTGACAACGGTAGATTTAGTCAACATTTGTTTGGAGCAAACTGAAACGTTTTATTGAAATTTTGCAGCAAAATTGACTTACGGACTGGTTTAATCCATGAACACAAGTGGACGCTGTCCCTATGATCTTGTCTTGGACATCTGCTGTATATTGTTGACTAAAAATAATACCCTAAACTCCTGAAGGAATATATTTTAGATATCGTAATAAACAGCGAATTAAAGCGATGGTGTGCCGCAGATCAAAGCAAAGCACCCGTCTAATTTACCTGTATTGTCCCCTTTGGAAAGCTCGGATGTCGGCCAAATATTGGCGAAATTGACGGAGAAGTGCACAGTTTCTACAGTCTTATCAAAGCATCTATGTATAACCAGAACAGAAGTCGTAATGTTACTGACCGTGTTTACTAAAAGGGACACGGCAATTCGCGAGGAAACCGAGATTGAAATTATCATAGTTTATTAACCGTATTGTTGTTAGGTTACCTAGCAACATCAAAACTCACTTTCATATGATAGGAAAGAAGTTCCTCGAGCACATCTATTCGATGTTGACTGACTTCTTTTTCTCGAACTAAGAGAAACTGAAAAAACAAGAATTTCCACATAAAACTGAGTGATAATTTAAACATTTTCTTCAATACTTTGAGGTAGAATGTTAATGGCGTACTTCCCAAAAGGGCAGCTAATTACTCGCGGACAGATTCGAATGAGATTATTCAAGACATGTAGATGAATAAAACGAAAACGAAGTATTAAATTCATGCCGACTGCATACAAGAAAGAACTTAAGTAGTAGATATGTATACATTTATAGTTCACTGGACAGTTCTAGATGTTGATGAACTACAACCGTTGTGCAAATTTTTCATCTGGTTAATGGACGAGATTTTACTGACAAAATATGCTGTGCATTGGTTTAGGTAGCCAATAGCCGGTGAAGTTTTAACGTCTACAAATTGCCCGTTGTACTACCTACGTCCGAGCACTCTCTTCGTCTTTCCCCCGGATTAATCAAACTTTTAACCATAAGAATTCCTTCAGTAGAGAACTGTGGAGATAGTTCATCTAACGTGGGCATTAGTGGATTTGCCGCAAGAACTCTGACTTCTAATAGCTTCGCCATCTGTTATTAGTTCATTATACCGAACTAGGAGCGTACAGTGTCTTAAAAAACTTTTGACGTTCTACATATAACCATATTTAGTTATATATCATGAAAACGGCACTGTGTATCAGCCAAGATAAACATCTGTTGGTGATTTTCATTATAAAGTTTTGAAATGATACCCTCTTGATTACGACCTAAGTTTTGCGAAAATGTACCGGTCGATAAGGAAAATGAGGTTGAACTAACTCTCCGTAAAAACTGGTTGGACTCATCCACAGCTCAACATCCGACGTTTGTTGCCCGGGACTGAGTAACTAAAGTGTGCACCATGTGTGCACCGCACCACAAGAAGTATTCATTGGTTAAACTTCATCGGAAGCACATTACCAGTTTTATGTTTTTCGTCACTCACCAAGTATATACTCTTTGTGAACTTCAACCACACATCCAACTACACGAACGGTGAAGGCTTAAGTCAGTCCACATTATATCCTCTGTGGGTTAATTTTTCATCCAACACAGACACACTGAAGTCTGTGGACCAGCACACATATCAAACACACCGGAGGGAATTGCACAGAAACTGAGTTTCCCTCAAAGACATACATGATTAAGAAGTCATGAATTCCGCCCAGACTAAGATAACCTCCAGGAATAGCCCATTAGATCGTTGTTATTTTTTAATCGTATGCTATGTACGTATATTGATGGTCCCAATACTTGCAATTCAGAAAAACGGGGGCAATCGGCTGCAAAACATCTAACTACGTTCCAGATGTAACAACTGCGTGTCGTCTGCAAACGACCTCGTTTTTTACTCCGATTCACAAATATTGAAGAGGATGGAACGAATATGATTTCCGATTTAAAAATTTAATATGTTCTCTTATGTTACTAGATTACTACTACAGAGTAAAAGTACATGGAGAAAATTTTCGTTGCACATAGAAGTGTTGTCACGGTTTTGAAAAATGAAGGACCTTGAATACGTATTCAATTTATTTTTTATTTTGACCGTCAAATCGATCTCAAAAATAAGAAGGTTGACTTCCATTGGTGAATCTGTTGCTTGATTCGTATGTGCTTACAAACAATCAAGTTCTACGAATATTTTCCCCTGCGGTCCGAAATGGCACGGTTGTAGCGTGACAGTTGTATAACTCAGCTATCCATCTACCGCTGTTCTAGCTGACCATCTATGTTCACACATCATCTTCTGAGAATGCGTTCTGATACTTTTGTTCAAACCCTCTGTTGACTTTTTCAGAGTCATTTCTAATGCGTCGTTGTGGAGAGTTTGACATTTATTGACTGTATCTGAGGATACGTGATATCTGTTAGTTATTGTACATTCTGTAAGAACTTGTAAACCTAAGCGAAGTAATAATTTATCATCGGATTGGTCAAAAGGTCACGCCAAACTAGCGTAGACGCACGTAGGAACAAAATGAAGGGTTTGTTACAACATAATGCTGATACAGAGCCGTTATTCTAGCGTAAAGCCATGGAAGCCGTGTGAACAACAGCTGAGGTCATCTGGCCTGAAAACTGTTTATTGGATGAGGCTTGTGCCGGGACTGGCGCAGGGGTGTGGTAACATGGGTTTTTGGCTCAATCGTGGATGTGTCGTGCGATTCGAGGGAGAGAGTCGTCAAGGCTTCGTAGTTTTCTCAGCTAGATGTCCGCGAGCGTAGAAGCTCAGGTTAGGGTGGGCTGTCTGACAGTTTTAGCACCACGAGTGGCGTACGTCAAGGCTGTCCCCTATCACCGTTTTTGTTCAATTTGGTCATGGTTAAAATAATGGAGGACTGTTTGCGTCACTCTAATGATGCCGGAGTGGACCTCCTACCTGGTGAAAGACTGACTGATCTTGATTATGCTGACGACAAGGTGTTGCTGTTTGACAACTTTCAGGCGGCAAAAACAACGCTAAACGCTATTTTGCGTTCTGCTAAGTACTTCAGAATTTGTTTTGCAGCCTCAAAATGCAGAGTGCTCTTGCGAGATTGTTGTGATTACGTAGACTTAGTGTTAGAGAGTGAGATCATGGAGGGTGTTGGCCGGTTTATGTACCTGGGAAGCTGCATTAACGGCTGTGAAGGTGCAAGTAATGAAATAGAAGCACGCATGTTTAAGTCTAGGGCGGTATCCACCAATTTGGCGACAGAGAGGTCTCTTTGAGGTGTAAGGGTCGTGTATGTACAGCGACAGTGAGGGGTGTGTTATTTTGCGGCAGTGAAACGTGGCCATTCACGGTGGAGGACGTGAATCCTCTTCAGGTATTTGACCGCCGATGTCTGCGTTCCATCGCTCGTATCGGGTGGCACCAGCGAGTAAGCAACGAGGAGGTTAGGAAGCGGGCATTTAGTAGTGACTGCCAAACGAGTTCTTTTGTTCAATCCTTAAGTTGGCAGAGATTTAGATGGTTAGGTCATGTACTAAAGATGGTAGCTAGTCGTCTGCCACACCGAACACTGTCTGCCGACGCTGCGGCCGACTGGTGTAAGGTACGAGGTGGACAGATGATGACTTAGCATGAGAGACCGAAGTCGTTCGCGATGGGGTTGATCATTGAAGACCGGGTTCGGCTCACGGGCTGGGACTCTCGCGATTCACAGAGTCGTTGGCTTCAGACGTCAGGTGAGATGGCGACTAGCCGAGCTCAGTGGCATGAATGTTGTTGTTGTTTGGCCGAGTTGGTTGTAAAGTGAGTGCGTTTAATGATGCGGGGCAATGAAAGCCGAAAGAAAGCTGTCTTGCTGAAAATATTTCAGTTTCACTTACAGCTGGGTTGTTCGTTTGCAAGGTGTATGCACCTTGATGTTAAGCGTACGAATATAAACGTAGCTGTTTTTATTAGTCTGACACCTACCCCTTTTCTTCCCATTTTTCCTGATCAGGGCTTGAATGTTTTGGTTAAGCACCAGTAGGAACCATTGATTTATTATTGTTTCTGATGTACAATGTGTCTTTCAGTATCTCTGACAATAGCGGGTTGGCACAAAAATGAGAACAAACTCAAACACATGTTCGACATCAGTAGTAAAGTCGAAAGTCTTTTGTTAGTTCTTGTCTAGTTATTGGTTTTGATCCAAGACCTTCATGAAGTAGCTCAACGGAGTATTGAAATTTTGAGCAACTATTAGTTCGACAGAACTGTTTATGATGGCGTCGTTAACACGATTCTGATAGTTAAATAGAGCGCAGGCTCAATAGAGCACTAGGCTGTTTCCTGAACAGATTTTTCCCTCTGTGCATGGCGCTTTTGGCCAGACCGTATGGAGTAGAATGAGATAATGCTGTAGTCACGTGCTTGATTAAATTTGGATTAATGAAATCTGTAAAGTTGGCGCTATTTAACAAAGTACCATTGTGGATCACAACAGCTTCTGACAAGCAAAATGTTGCGACGGTTGTGTGTACTTTGATTTCCGTACCAGTCACTGTTGTTGTTGGGAGCATGTCAGCATCAATCCATTTAGACCGGGCATCCATAATGAGTAAAATCGCAACCTTCGAGCGGGGAGAAAATGCTCAGCTGGAGTCGTTTCCGAGAAGTATGTGACCATCTTCAAGAGTGAGGCGGTTCCTTAAGAGGTGCATTTTGATTTTCTTAGCAGAATGTATCTGACTTAACAGTTGACACGACATCACTGCAAACTTGAGACAACGTAAGTAAAAAAGGGACAAAAATGTCATTTTCTTGATAATTAGGGGGCGTCTTGAAATCTGTCAAACACAGACGGTCACATTCTTTCAGGAACCATCACACGGGTTCCCCAGGGCAGACATCTGTTTGGAAGACTTAATCTGGTTATTATCGACCAGACAGGTGCAAGCTGGTCAGTAATCCGTTCTGGCCATTCTACCTGCATTTACCGCATGACTAAGACTAGCACAGTGTCTTTGTTTGTTGTTGGTCGTATATCCGTCAGCCTAACAGGGGAATGGTTAAAGCGTTGACTGAGATTCACAAATTCTTTTGGAATGAATTCTGTCAATTTTGTATCTGATAATGGCAACCTGCTTAAGGTAACAACAGCACTATTGATTAGTCCAGTAGTACAATGAATCGTATAGTTGTATGCAGATAGGATAGAAAACCAACAAATCACCTGCGATGAGGCTATTCGTTGAATAGCTTTCCCCTCGTCTAGTGATAAAATAGAGGCCCATAGTCCATAAAACTGTTAACCATCGTCCCAGAAAGTTTTAAGGAACTATTTCACACCAAATATTATACCCAAGTCTTCCCATTCAAGCTGCGAGTAACTCCTTTCTGCTGTGTCCAATATCTGGCAACAGTAAGAGTTGGGATGTTCTGAAGTACCCTGAAACTTGTGTAATAGCACGGCAAAAATCCATGTGGTGGAGTATCAAAACAAGATAGGATTGGTTTTTTTGGATCGTAACATATTAGAATACGTGGTGAAGTAGAAATCTGTTCAATTGTGTTGGAGAACGCTTTGGTCCAGCGTAAACTCCCTCCCGTACACAAAAGCAGATAAAGAGAACAAAAATGTTCCAGTGTGAAAGGTATGAATCAAGCAAACTGGGTTGCCACTCGTAAAATGACAGAAACTCGCTTACGTTTTTCGATAATGGTGCATCGAGCGGAGCCCGTATTTTCTTCTCTAGCGCTTGTAGAGTTTCCTTTGACGGTTTAAATCTGGGGTATTATACATCCGGTGTCAGAAACCCACACTTTTCCCTCATTATCACAATATATGCATCCGATAGTCTTTTCAAGACCAAGTCCAAAGTTAACAAATGCTGATCAGTATTGTGTCAGATGATCAGAATGTCACCAGGCTGTTCATATGTATTGGATATATCTTCAACACAGCGATCAATGATGCGTTGAAAATAGAGGCTACAAAGTTAAGTCTGAGTCGGAGGCTGGTGTAAAGAAACAAACCTTTGTGAGTGTTAATTGCAGTACAATGGCATGAGTCTTCAGCTAGTTCATTTTGTTGTTTTGTGATACATCTACTTCAGATAAAGCAGCGTATATCTCTCAAGCTTTGGTAAGTGCTGAAGATCAAACTATAACATTTTGTTCACTTTTATTTTATAGTCACCACAAGTTCTTACTGTAACGTAGGGCTTTGACGCGGGTGCTCCAGGTGTTGTCCAATCTAAATTCTGGACAGTTTCAGCTGCGTTTTCCTTTTGGAGCCGCTTATTTCATTTTCGAAGGTAGAATAAAGTAGGACTCTGGTCTCTCAGAACCTCCGTACTGCCTTCAGTGAAAAGAGTAAGTGTGCAGCAGCTTTCCTAATTTCGTTTGGTCAAACAACTCCGTACGTGCATTCAAAATGGTAGATAATCGTGATGAAAGTTAACTTTTACTAACACGGTGGAGCACAAAGAAGATGGTTAAACCAGTTTCGACTTAGTTCAACCCGGCTCCTCGGTCACATGACCACTTGTGTGGCCCACACACTTGCCGTAGGACACGCGACAAAATAAGATGCCGAGCACACACTATTTGACCAGTATGAACTCGATGGGGAATTTTAAGTGAGCCCATCTTAGGAAGCGTTGACAAAGCATCCGATCTCGCCAGTGTAATGGCTAAGCCGGTATCAAGTTCAAGGGCAACTTGTTGCCCATTTACATTTAGGGAGACAGGAGATGATATGTCCGATGTTGTTCTAGGGTTGTGATTATCCATTGTCAATCCGTTAAACATTACAGTTTTGATCGATTGGGGTAGTTGATCCGGATGAGTGAAAATGGAAAAGAGTTACTTTTAAAGAACGAACAGTAACTAGTAATTTGTTAGTTTATATTCCGAAAAACCTTTGAGAAAAGTCATATTTGCCCTGTAAAGGGTCTACTTTGAGAAACATTCTCAAAAATATTTTATAGTTTGCAATGTTGATTTTTTCATTACTACTCTATAAAGGTATTTTTGTCGCCTTATTCTTAACTAACCACTGATTTGTTACGCTGATCTTCTACAGAGTTATTTTTTGAAATTCCGATTGAGGCCACTATCTGTCTTTAAGTATTGAAGCTCAGCACTTGTGTTTGATCTCTGATCTGGGTGCCTAACGTGACTGTCACAGAAAACACGTTTTCTTTTATCTTGGTTGGATTCGGATCAGTACGGTCTACATGTTTTCATGAACTTATTTTGCGGCGTTATTCATTGTTCCGTTTCGGTTGACCAAGTTGTCAAAACAATCTTTGTAAATTAAACTCAACTTCTGAGCGCAGACAGCACACTCCGGTATACACGTTCAGCTGGCACAGCTCAAAATCAAACGCCAGAATGAATGCCTACCCTTTCTGTTGATCAGAAAAATGTGTACCATTTCCTTCTGTTTCTAAATAGGGCCTCTTGAAATCTTAACCGGGTCTCACAATGACAAAAGTTTGTCCTTATATCTAACATTCGCTTGAAATCTTTCGTGAGTAATGTTCAGATTTTCACTGGGTCTGGAGAGGACAGGAGGTTGTCGTTCTGTTGGACCCAACCAATAGTATTATGATAAAGCTTCCTAGTTAGGTTTCTAAGGCTGGCCTTAATGAATTAACTGATTATTACTATTATTAATAATAATTGTTTATTGGTCTCATTCTTGAGCTTGGTTTCGAAATCAAGTGTTACACACGATAGATAAGAAAAACTTGTCCAATAAAAGTATATCCTACCAGATATGTCTGAGAGAAATGGCTTTCTGTAAAATACTGACAACACATTTCAGTAATTGATACTATATTTATTATGTTCGTCAAGAGACACTTTCCAACATTTCTATTAACACAGTGAGTAAGTCAGCAAAGTTTTCAAATACTAACCTGAAAAATGTTCAAGAAAAGAATATTCAACACGTCGCTGTAAATAAGCTTTAATTTAGGCGGTTTCGAAAATTGTTTCTACTTCCTAGAGCTCAGTCACTCACACTTTGGGGTCAAGATCTTACAGGTTTTATGGTCGGCCCCCTTCTGTATAAGTTGATAATCAAAGGAAGTCAGTTATAGGCAGTATCCAACTTATGGGATCAAAATCCTTAGATTCTATGTGATCAATACACTTTCCGCCTAACCAAAGTTGAAACGGTCCAGATGGGAGCAACCTTCAACTTTGGTGAGAAAGATGGGTCTGGGCCTTCATGGTCCACGTCGCTATCAAATGTTTTGATTACCTCGTAGACAGATTGTAGCACATTTTAGAATAATTTTTTTATACAAAGATGATAAGACTGTCCTTCTTAGTCCTTTCAGGGGTTTCAAACCTACTGAGGTCGAGTGGGAATTTCATGCTCTGCTTTGAAGTGTTATCAGTAGTTAGGCGTTTGCTACTCGTTTTGGATGTCTAGAGTGAGACGTGTCTCACCGCTCAAGCAGTAGTCCTATACAGTGGCACTTTTGATCAGTCTACCTGACTCGTTTTTTTTCCCGCGAATCTCTATTACTCTTCAGTTAGGCGTGGAACTTCCGTCACTTCACACATAGAAATACATGACCTCCCTAAGCGATAATTGGTACACCTGTCCTCAAAGTCAGAATCTTATGCTTCACTGATGTATGTTGAACCACGATTTGCCAAACCAACTAACCCGATTTTATATGCGAATAACCCATATACATCGTCTCATAATCAAGCCTAATTTTACCCTCTTAAGAATTTTAGTTGGAAGTAGAACATATTTCGGATACTTGGTTCTGATATCTTTGTTAGAAAACTATCACTGCGAGATACGTACAGAAATTAAACCTAACACATGCATGCTTTTATCACACGAATGAATCGACCGTAGTGCGCTCGGTCCCTTCTACTAGATGTAATCTCTTGGTGCCTACTTACAACAGCTTGCATGTGATTTCTATTCCGTCTGATCTGCTTGATTCATGACTGTACGATTTTCTTATTCATCTTCACTGGGTTTGAAACTCGCAATCTGAGTCGCTTCAACCCTCTATCACATTAGCAATATTAGACTGAATTAATTCAGTCGTGACTGTCGTCATCCGTCAATTATGACGAGTAGATAACGACGTCTGAGTTGTTGGCTTCCATAAGTCAACTATAATCAACTGTGCAGTGTAAATTGTGGCTAATATCTCGTTAGTACCAAATTGGGACTAGAACGCTGATTTGGGATAATGGGAAGACAATGAATTCGCTACAGCGGTGGACGTTGGCAACTGGCCTGTCAGAAGTGGTAATGCAAGCTTAGTGTTCCACTTAAGAACAGACGTCATCCGTTTTCTCTCTAAAATTTTGTAAGTTTTTAAGAGTAGGCGAATTTTCTGGTTCCGAAATATATTTTGTTTCTATTGTTTTATGTTTGTAGTGGAAGCTGAAACAAAATAGGTTGGATACTACTCAATTCGAACAGCATACCTTTGTTTGCATTTTTATTTGTCAGGCAGATGATTCGGTCTAGCTTTGGAAATAGAAACAGTAGATGTGATTATCGCTCTTGTTATATGAGTTGTCAGTTGTGCTTAGCCTTGCCTCAATGTAGAATTGAGTTCCATTTTGTTTTCTCTGAAGTAATTTCATTAATCACCGTGCTACTGACACCATATTAGTCATCACTGAAGGGTCACTTCTAACACAGTTTTTGATGTCAAGCAACCTTATCAAAAACAGATCCAGTAACTATCATATTAACTGCAAAGAATGACCCCAAGATCAAAAGTTCCTAGCGAAATTGAAAGAAGAATGTCAATCGGATTGACCACATTTTTCAGTATTGGAAAATATCTGGTAGGACAATCTCAGCATCGCTTACAAACGAATGTGGCTGAACCTCTAACCCTAGTAATTCAGTCGACTAAGGTAGGATCACAGACGTGGCGGTCAGGATGTACATTTTGTGAGAAGATGGAGTGAAGTTTGAATCCAGTTTATTTTAGGGGTATGCACTATTGGTGAGTTATGACAACAAGAAACTCAAATAATCAAAAGCCTGTTTTCGGAATTGACTGGACAACAAATAGGGAAGCGTGGATCATATTGGATTGTCCAATTTGTATCCGCACAACTTTCTTATAACAAATATACTCAATGGTCGTCAGCCGAACTGTTTATTACTGACACTCAACCATAAGCACTTTATGAAGAAAAAATCCATACAGTATTAAGGCCATATACAGTAAAATTATGCTACCTCTTTGATGCGTTGTGAATCTAATTTTTTGCACAGATGCTAAACGATTGAGACACACCTGCGAGACGCCGGCCAAACAGTATTGTGCAACATTTTCATGTAAGAACTTTTTCTGAGCTTGCGTGAATTCGCATCGTTTGTTGAATTGCACTAATGCATCGATTTGTGAATCTTCCAGACGCAAAGGTATCCAAAAAACGCTGAATAAAAATTAAAAAAGAAGAAAAGTCATATTTGAGGCAAAGATCAGAAAAGTTTACTTTGAGAGCAGTTAAGAAGTCTAAATATAATTAGTACCTAGTAATTATTTATTATTATTAATTGAGCATAATTATCTACAGTGATTTAATTGCGCTTAATGGAAGATTAGTATCTGAATAAAACACTGGCTAATGATCAACCTCCACAAAATGGTTGTGGTTAAGAAATGAAAGCAAAATGTCTTAAACTATCCTCAAGTCTGCCATTGTAACAAATTCAGTGTTTTTAAATTTTATTAAAGTGGATATTCCAACCTCCATACGCCATCTCTAGATTGAAGCAAACAGGTCAGAACTATTGTGTTTACTGATTGACTTCTGGTAATCAACATGAGCTTGTAACGAAAGCCGTTTAATCCAAAAACAGTAAGCTGTGATGTCCCGTTACCTCTTAATCTAAAAATCACAGCGTCCTGCCTGAATTAGTCACAACTTTTCAAGCTAATTGAAACATTACTAGTCAGACAACTTGAATAAAAGAGACCGGAGGAAAGCAACGGTTGTTGAACAACTTCGTTTGAAGTAAATTCAACCTAATATTCCTGTACTTCTGTAATTCTTCATTACAGTTTTACAATAGTACATAAAATGTTAATTAAACAGATGAGCCGTTCTCTTCTGATATGAAATCAGAGCAGGAGATGAAACCAAGAGTTGACTAACTAATAACTGATGACTGACAAATAAAAAGGATAGGCACTACTGACTAGCCTTAACGATGGGGAAACTCAAGTATTGCGCTTCTTTTCGGAAGCAGCTGGCCGAGAAGTTTGTGGAAATGAGGGAAATGCGATCAACTGTAAGTTATGTTCATCTTATCTACCAACTATCGGTTGAGAGAGGGAGTCCCAATATGATTTTTTCGGCATCCAGGGTAATTTTCTAGTTCATTCAGAAGAATGTAGGCCGCAGGGGGTCAAAAGGTTTTAACGTTCGTTTGAATTCAGCCAAAATCCGGATTATTTACAAAGGGATAGTTTCAAACCCAAAATCTTGTCATCTTAATCAGAAATAACATACTCGCATCACCAACTTGCTGCATTAAAAGCTGTTCATAATATCTTGAGAGCCCATCCCTTGGACGATTCGGTGGATATCGAATACGTAGTGAAATATTTGAGTAATGAAGTTTTAATAGGGCATTTCCAGTCTATTGGAGTGGCTTTGTAAATTAGATGATGAGGCATATGTCTCACAGGGACATACCGTTCCTTTCAGTGGCTAAAATTTATCCGAAGCGCCGATTTCACACAAACAGACTGTTTACTATTCGCCAAACTCGAGATACTATTCTCTTGTAGAAATAACTATATATAACTCGCTATCTACCAGCTCACATTAGTTATTTCGCAGTGAACATTTGCTAAAGGCGACATACTAACAACGTCAGTTCCAAAGTGAAGATACTCGCAACACAGCAAGAAAAGACCCGCGATATAAAGAATACTAAGGTAGCATCAAAAGTCTGCGTGCAAAACTACTCATGATGACCAGGTTGAATTAATGTTGTACATGGAAAAGATTGTCTTGAAACCGAGATTCTCGTGCATAACGCCAAACAACGTCGAAATATTTCTCAGGCAATTTTGTTGTTCGGTTGGTTTTTCGTAACTAACAAACTGTATGCAATTCTCTTCAAGACATTTTGTAGGCATACTGTTCAAAACAAGTGGTTTCAAAACACACTGTCACCAACTATAGTGGGTTGCTTGTATTAAGTATGTAGCACTTCTCAATTTAATAGTTGGACTATTCAGAATCCCGCAATTATTCAAAAGTGCTCAAAGTATGAAAATAAGCGCCGTTCTTGAGCCGATTTCGGTCACATCCTCCAACGAAGTGAAATTACTTCAGTTTGTCGTTGGGGGAAATTCAACATCAATATCTCTAGCCACCATGAAACCTTCGTATTTACTATGATAATATGGGTAAGACGATCGCATGTTAATGTTAAACACACCGAAACAAGTCGGCTATCAATAACCCCAATGTATGGCATTAATTGTAGTAATTGACCTACTAACCGAGAGTGACTTTTAGTCGGCGCACTAAACCACCTCCTCTTCGTGTCGACTGGGCAATCTCAGTGCCATGCTTGGCAGGCTAAACGTTCAGCAACTTTAAATAAAGTCAACCACTCTGAGGGCATTTATCAGTACACACGATAGGCGGACGTAGTACACCTGTTCAGAGCGTGGCTAGATGTGTTAATCGAACGCTGGTTTGTCGGCGCATGTTCATATACATCGACGCACAGATGGTGCAGAACAGGAAGTAGGTTCTCGGCCTTCTCTAATCCTTGACTGCGTCGACAGCGACTGCAGCTTTCCGTCTCACTCAACACAGGAGGCATGTACATTCAGTTGAACGCAACCGGGAGAGGCTCAGGTGCATGAAACTTGCTGGATGAAGTTGGTCGAAATTACTGAGGAACTGGCCTCGCCGTGATCCACTCGACGTGGTATTCATCACCAGTTCCTCCGACGTTTCCCTAACTATACTCTGGACAGCATCAAGACGCGTCCTTACGCTGCCAGTCAAACCATCATCTCACAGGTAGACATGACGTTGGATGTTGAGTCCCAAGGTGATGAACATTTCCAGTGGTGATTCTGTTCAGCCCAAACAACAGTACCCCAACCGGAGTCAATAGGAAGGCTTCCCTACACACTGATAAATTGTTGGCGATTACCCGTGGTCATCATGCAAGCATTTTCACAACGGCACAGAAAACTTCACTATTCAACATGCACGCCTCGCAAGCTTTTCCCCACACCTGGCGATTGGCCACTCAAAGACATGCTCGTGTAGCTGCGGGAACCAACCCCACCAGAAAGCTAGTACGGAAAGCGGACTAT
>LUCH01000177.1:125606-179978 GCA_013368495.1 Paragonimus heterotremus
CTCACTTTCTAAAGTGTAACGAACGGTTGGATGTAAGCGCTTTATTTGACCTCCTAAATCTGTTGCCTTCACCTGATCACTTTTAACTAAACTTGTGTCATTAACATATCTTCTGTAGAAGACCAAAATGTCCAATTTGCTAGCGATTTGCCTTTTCAGTTTGTCCGCAAAAATATCGGCTAAGACGGCATCAAGTGGACTGTCAACCGCGACTCCGTCAACCTAAAGATAAGCCTACCCTTGAAAGTTAGAGTTTATGTTAGATGTACACCGCAAAAGTAGGCGTTCTAATTCCTTTTCTAGGATTGCAATATTTATCTGATATGAAGTTATATAAAATAACAAAAACTGACGGTTTATTTCACCAGCATACTTACGTCGCTGTTCTACGGGCCATCGTATATGCACATGTTTACTTGCGCAGTTAAATCTCTCACCCTGGGATAAACGGTCTTTAACACATCCACGCTACCTTGAGGGATTTAGCACTAAAGTAACGATCTCAAATTAGAGGCATCTCTAATTCACCAAACCGGTCGAATTTCATGTAGTCTTCTGCACTGGCATCGCATTCACAGTGTAGACCGAAACAGAGATTACAATTTTTTTGTCCAATGAAGTCACAGGTTTCTCAAACATATCGAGATTGTCTAACAGCACGACTAAATGAAGACTGTCTTTTAGGCAATACTTCGTTTTAGAGTCGCATAAAAGTTTTAGTAATTTGCCAATCACTTTGCCAGTTTATGCTGTGAAGAGTTGGACATAGCCAATATTATTCTAAACGGAATTCCAGACTTGTACAATTTGGGGGGCGCGTACACCTAAGGAATTCAAATAACGCCTTTCAGAATATGGAGAGTTTGTCTTGGTTGATCTAGATAAAGTGTTACGTATTTTTATGTTGCTTGTGAGGTATTCCCTTGTCGCATAAATGAACGAGAGGTTCAGGAGCAACTACTTTTGGTTTGTATTGCCGCTCGTTATCTAGTTTCCTTGGGTTTACTGCCTATGTTTCACTACATATCCGAATGTCAACAACGCCCCCGTGAATTGACTGAAATATGTAATGAAAAAGGAGCTCTTCCAGGATGTATGAAAAAGGCAAAATAGAAATGGTCATGAACACATGTGTGTCTAGAATGAAGAGGGCTCAGGCCATCAGTAGTTGCGTTTATTTTATGAGTATATCAAGCAGTTACACTTACCGGATACTGGACAATCATTGAGTATTCCAGGATATTTCCACCATCGGTGTTTCTTTTTCGTCTTGACCAAAAAGGGGAATTATATATATATATATATATACATGTATAAATACATAACGAAAGCTTGTCCGTTAGACTTTCGAGCACTTAAGGCTAAAAGTTTAAATTAAAACTACCACAGTAGCATTTAACGTTAATTAAGCTTTGATAATCCGTTAGCCAAATACCAGTTAGAGCAACGTCAGTATGTTGAAAATGTCCTTCCTCAGTATTTCAAGAAATGTGTTAGTTATATCTGATGTGAAACGTTGTTTTTCATATTTTTCGATAACCGATTTGAGTCGTTCATGTCTTTCTGACCTCGATTGAAACAATGGGATAGACTGTGGTTATTAGCAGATGGTATACCCAGCTATACATACAGTAACCATTTTTGTCTATAGTGATATTTGTCAGAATTAACATTTCGAAAAATTGCGTCATTTTTCAGGTTGAAACTGTTTACTATACATCCACCTGTTATCTGTCTATCATTTAATTGGAAAACTGTTTTGGGTTGGTTGAACTTAACCAGTAAACGTACAACCATGCTTACTTTTGACCATGTTTGATCAGGACGGTCAAAATTTATGGCCAGTAGAAAGGTTATATTAATTTTGCCGAATGGATAGTTAAAAAGTTGGATATAATAAGTCTGCAGAGTTTTATAAACCTTACTTGAGATCTGTGACATAGAGCCGAGAAAGCTACTGTTTAATGACAGGCTTAACGCAGACTGAACGAAACTCAACCACCTGCGGTGCATTGGTATTCTGAAGTGCTAGAGCGCCTAAGATTCTCGCATAGGATTAGGATGTACTCATTCTAGGCGGAACATCAGTAAAAAAGAAGGCATATATTGCCATATTTCCTTAACAAAACTGTCATGTCATATGGGCGAACATAAATAATTAAGTGATAAACCATTTTAACCCAAGTGATACCACTAGATTCAAAAAGTAAAGAAAGCTTGAGAGCCCTCGGTAAACACAGACAATTTATTGACAACCCTATTGTAAGTCTTGTCCTATATGTTGGTCTTGTTACTGCATGCCACGTGACTACAGTGATATTAAGCTATACTGACGTCGACTATCACAGTTTGTGGACAGGAACAGCAAAAATCGGGTTTGATAAATCAGTCATTATTTGCATGTTATTGTTTTTATACCGTTAGTGTAGAATGACCCAACTGTTAGTTTTGACGGTATCTTCAAAAACGATCAGCAGACATGCCACTTAACTGACCTGATCAATAGATACCGGAACTGGATACTTGGTTTCTCTAACACACATTAGTTTTACTTCTACTGTTGACGTCAGCGATCTGCTCACTTGCCGAAAATTATTAAACTCTTTTATCTCAAGTAATGCTTCCATCCTTTCGATTACTTCAAAACTGCGAGTGATTTTTTACAAGAAGTAAAAACAATAGACCGCTGCAAATAAAACTTAGCGCCTTCAATTTGTTACATTGCCATATAATTCATGCTCGGAATAGGAATGGGGTGAGTCTTTGTAGTCCCAGCAAGAACTTTACTACCGGAAGATACTATTTGCACATCAACAGAAAAGTTAAAACCGATTTTACAAAAAACATTCAAGGAAATTTTACTTCAAATAACTCTATATATACTGAACACTGATAATTCCTGAAGTTAGAGTTAGCTGAAAAGTCTTGTTGGTTTAACTCAGTCGAATCTGGAGATGACACTATAAAATCGCAATAAAGCTTACGCAGTCTTCAGACAACGGAAAGCCATAAAATAAATTTCACGCTGTTTCTTTTTTCATTTTACAAGGCAAGCCACTTCTTATCTATCATAAGCAGGACTTTTCAGTCCTCGGCGAGTGGTATGATCCAAAACGCGTAATTTATCTGAAACTTAGTCTGCTTCTTACTGTAAACGTTAGGGTAAAAACACAAGTTACACAAAGACTTCAAGCACTCGAGCAGTTGGTAACGTGCTGAGGAAATGCCAACCCAGTTATTCATGGGTACAGTGTTAATACCAGAGTTGGCTGGCTCAGTATCACCTGACTCGTCCACAAACTGCAGATTAGGGAATAACTTCCTATTTGGGGATTAATTAAAATAGAAGCAAGCGTTGTGTGTAATTTCCCCGTAACCGCTAGCGCAGACTGAGAAGAACTGTTCGCTCGTGTCATGAACACTTTGACAAACACCACTCGCGTAAACATTGAGTTACATCGATTGGTCACTCAGAATTAGTCCCTCAGTCGTCCCTACATGCTACTTCCATCTATTTACTCAGGTTCAGAAGTCCCAACAACTCCGTAGTTGGGGGGGGGGGAATTTCCAGGTAGAATGCCGCTTTAGCCTTATCTGTTACCAGTGTGATCATGTAATACTGACTCATTCTTTCAACGATGTCAAGTGATAGCCCCTACACGGACTGAACTACTATCGCCTCGTACAATGTAGATTCTTATACCATCCATCTGACCGTCTGAAGTGAAATTGCGATCCACAAGTTAAACTCACACAGTCTGATTTGTCACCATTTGAACTTTGATGTTCGTCGGTCTGTATATTAAGCCCCGTGGAAGTATATTGAGCCAGGTGAAGGAACGAAGATCGCACTCGTGGGGAGCGAAGAATGCCGTCCGAATGGATGACCGTCATTTGTCAACAGTCATACTAAGAAGGTCTAGCAGAATGCTCATGTTAAGTTGAAATAGCTTTATTCATTTTGGTGTGGTGGTCATTCTGCAGGAAGTTAACATACTTTAAATGAAGGGTCCAATTTTTTTCCACGAAAGCGCGAAAAACTAACCAACATTCAATTCAACAAGATGAAGTAGGTCTGATTGATTGAAAAAGTATACTAATTTCAAACAGTCCTCAGTAAAAGTCTGTCTACTGTTATACTTCCCCAAAAGTCCAACGTTTTCATGATCCCTCAACATTGTGATTTTTTTTCTAGGTTTGTTTTTACAGGAGAGGTTTCGTTATACTTTAAAAACGACCTAAACGTGGTACCTATCTCACATTCGCGTCATCACCAGTCGATCATCAAAGCAAGCATCATACCTGAATTTCGTTGCTGCCAGGGCTCACCAGCAATCTGTATCTTTATCCCAGCCGAGATTTTGACTCGCACTCATCTTAGCTATAACGCAACAATCATAAGTGAAAGCTAAATTACAAGGGTTTTGGATAGCTGTTCAGATTGCTCAAGAGTCTTCGAGCATCTCGTTAACGTTAACGGTTGGCGAGCCCGTTTTCAGAAACAAAATAGATTGCTCTAATTTGCATGTTTCATCTGAATATGTTTCGTTGTGGAGATACAAGCACTGGGGACGTTTTGATTCACGTTCTTATCTCTTTACGCCGTTAACCACTAGTCGGATTCGTAAAGCAAAGTTAAATGTATTTGCTCGAACTGTTCTCCCATCTACTTTAGGGCAATCTGATAGATCGATCACATTTTATTGGAAATTACAAATCACCTAACGAACCATCGATTGGAAAGGATTACTGTTTAGCTGTCATTAGCAGACTAACCAGAATGAAATCAAGCTTCATTCAAAAGGGTTAACCAGATAACACAGAATATTTCCGGATCGTTTGACATATTAACCATGAGTGATCGATCACATAAAGTCCCGTTTATTTAGTTATGTAGGATAAGTTGAGGATAGTGTGTGTGAACTAAAACAATTGTTCCATTCGTTTTTCGTTGCCTCTAAGTGCTTATCATTCTGATTTATGTTCGCAACAAACACAGAAAACGCTATGAAACGACACTGACTTCGAGTTCGCAAGCGAAAATGCATAGACAAACAGAAATTACGGAAAGAGAAATTCCCTACCAAAACTTTTGTTGTTGGGTACCAGCACACTGCTCGGTGTAATCACACTGGTAGCAATCAGGAGCAGACAGTGACTTGTTGGTGAGTTCACTATCCAAAGCATAACGCCACACAAGTGTTTTCGGAAAGTTACGAACCAACTCCAGCATTCCAGTATCGGTAAACAACGGCTACTTTCAGCCAGGTGTGTACTTTTGACGTCAATATCATTATGTATTGACTGAAGGATATATTAGATGCGAAGTCCTCTGTTAAGGTTCTTAATAAATTTTTCACCTACACAGTAAACACCACATTGCATTCGGATACTTTAAATCCTACTTTGACCTATCAACAGATAACACGGTAGAAAGTTGACGAAATTAACGTCTGAATGTATAGTTTAACAACAGGATGATGCGTGGACCCTTACGTTCCAGTCAAAATGTTCATTAACATTGTGAAGATTGTGTTAGTGTTTTATTTAGTTGACTGGCACCCTACAAGACAAAAAATGTTACGTTTTAACCTGGAGGGAAGGCTGAAAAGCAAAGACGTTAGGTTTAGATTTAAAAACTCAATGTTTACAATTTTATGCAGGGGGACCCATATCACGATAGAAAATGTTGCAGTAAGCCAATCAATTAATGCACTGAACAGTCTAGGATTACAACGAGCGGATAGTTTTGTCGGGATATAGGGACTTTAATTCCATAATTTTCAAAGTGGTTACTCCGTTAACTCTATCGGATGTGCTCATATGAAAGGTGATACTGGTAATGAACTATGAGTTTGGGGTGTATATTCTTCGGGTTATTCATGAGTGGACGAGAACATTGCTGACTACAGTTTTTGCCTGGACTTTTAGTCAACTTGTTACGATAAGAAGCATAATACCCGGGATTTATTTTTATATGGACACACCAGCGTGTAAAATCCACTTCTGGATTGTAGGGTGAAGTCAAACTTTCTGGATTTTGCGGAGAACATGCCACTTGCCCTTTCGTGGACCTTAGGCCGGCGCTATTAATAAATCACAATAGAAAATTTAGAAATATGGGTACAATACCCGACTATTCATTGAAAGACAACACAAAAGCTGCTATGTTTCCCTTAATAAACAACATTTCTACAGGGGCCTCTTGATCGGAATTTGCTAAATTCATTCAGTCTACGCAAAAATATCTCAGTTGGCTTTTGTATGAGTGAAATGAGTTCAAACTATGTATAACAGATGACGTACGCTCCATGAGAAGGATGGCTGACGGACAAAAATCATGGCTAAAATTTGTTCATCTTTACCAGTGCTCATGCGGCTTAGGCATTCGGAGAAAGAAACAGTGGGTAGATGACTTTCTTTGTTCGAAACACGTTCGAGACATGTTGGCTTCATTAAACAAGACAATTTGAAAGTTCCAATGTACAATTTTAGGCCAAGGATTGAGTAGTATCACCATAAAAAATAGTAATCGACAAACCGTTATACATTCGGTTCATAACGAATGGGAAATTTCTTACCTGATCATCTGTTGGATAGTTTAAAATGTCTGCAATCCATGCTTTTTCTTTCTTATCGAATATGTAGACAGAGCAGCTGCAATAAGCACGGCAAAATATACTTTATGCTCAATAGACCAGAACATAAATGTAACATCGTGTTGAAAGACAAACAACCTCATACAGCAGCAGCAACATCAACAACTTGTGTTCATTGTACTTATATAGTAACTGGAGGGTTGTTTAAATTATGAACAGTTTTGAAATAAGACAATAGGCTGTTGAAGTCGACATTTTTATTTTACAAACGGGAGAACCCCCTTCAGGTTTCTATTACGATGGATATTTGAATTGCAGACTAGAAATCCAAGGGACAGATACTTTTGTTTGCTATGCTCAGAGATTTCTGGAGGAAATCGATCAAGGGACGAGAGTGTTATTCCCACCACTAGGGTTATAGAAAGCATTTTCTTGATTAGTTATAACCGTCAGTAGTGGTAACAGTCAGTGAAATAAATTAAACTGCGGGTGACATTATTTAAAAAATGTAATCTAAAAGCCGACATTTATATAATCAATTCGTCTATATTGTTTAAGTTACACCAATTTAATTATACTTTCTAACACTCAGAAGAACACTTACTTATCATATGAGAGCATATGTTGAACTCTATCCATCATTTTCTTGATAATAACATCAGATGGTTGATTGACAACGGATGAAGTGGGAAATTTACTGTTTAACTGCTAAATTGAAAAATAAATCAAGAGAAAATGGTGTGAAGGTTAGTTGTCCAAAATGGAAATGTGATAACTTCATTTTCAGGAAGATCCACGATGCATAGGGAGTTTGAAAGCAGTAGTAGGGGAAACATGGATACTTCCTGTACAGACTTTGTTCCTAACCTTCTAGTGGGACAAAGGTTACTTGAGTTGCAATGGATGACAATCGGTGGGACTATGAAAAACTCTTAACTTTTGGTTATAACAACACGAATATTTCATTATTATGTTAGACTGTTTGTCATGCTGACAGGTGTTCAGGTTTTGACTTACTCTTAATAACCCAGTAATGTTGATAACGAAAACAACAATAAAATTTTTAACGGAATCAAGTAATCTGTTGTTCGTCATCCAATACCGCTGGAAATTCGGACACCAAAGTTGGACCGTGATGTTTGTTTGTCAAATCAACTGAAGTGACAAAGTTTTTGATAAACATTATCGCGTCATGCTATTTTATACAGAGGCGGATAAGTGAATTTTTTGAGTGAGTTTTTACGTACTTTGTCCAAACTGATTCTTTAACCCTTGCGCACTGTATTTTAAACTATGTGATAACGAATGGCATATATGCGCGCTACTTTTATTCAAACGAGCGCATCTGTTTTAAGTTTTACCTAATCACCTTACTTGTCCGACAGACGGAGTCCTGGACTGTAATCTGAGCGAGTACGCTTCGTACAAGACAGATGAGAGACGTTTCAGTTCAGCAGTGAGCTGTTCTTTAGTTTCCTCCGTCTGATTGGGGCTGAAGAGAAAGAAGGACACATGCAGAATACTTGTACTCGAAAAATGAGGTGCAAAATAACTTTTACATAACAAGACAAGGTTTAGATGCAGAAAAGTGAGTTGGAACGGGTGTAATTTTCAATTAGTAACAGTTCTTATGCATTTACAATTCGCGATTAACAGCGGAGTGAAGGGAATGATGAGCTGCAGAATTTTTCCGGTGAGTTTTGAATGACAGCCAACTTTGGTAGTACACTGTTGACTATGCTGCACACAGCTTTTAAGCGTGCACCCTGTATAGTACTAACAGTTGAGTGCTTTTCATTTCTTAATGGGGAAACACAATATGTGAAAAGGCACAAAGCCACCTTGATTTAGAAATTTCTTCAACTTACAGCAGTTGCCAGGGCAAACGAAGTGATATAATCCACCTAACTGTGTTTGTACGATGGTGTTTGAGCATACAATTCATCTTCTCTGTTTGTTAAGGAAAGTTCGCCAGAGGTAAACGACACGTTTTGCATACCTGATGAAATAACTTGGGGAGAATTTATTATTTTTTAACTTCAACATCAGCTGTAACAAGATAAATGATGTGCTGAGTGGTCAAAATTCGCCGGAAGCACATGACTGGTTTCATGATTGTTACCATTCATCAAGTACACGTATCCGGTGAACTCCGACCACGCAGTACTGCTCCTAACATCGCCAATGATCGGCAGACATCACCAAGTTTAAGATAAACACGGCAAGGAAAGCATTAGTGAGATAGTGTTTACAACATTGAACATCAGCTATTTATGCAGTTTGTAGTCTGGGTCCATTTGATAAATATGCTGTGTGTGTGTGGCAATAACCACGACACCGGTCATGTGCTTCTGGAGAATTTCGGCCGATAAACGAAAACTGCCTGTGTTCGTAGTGGGCTTTGGGGAAGAATTAACTTCGTGCGTCTCCTTCAGGTGGTTTTGATCGCCCACACCATCCCATAGATCATACCGTGGCACAGCGAGCAGGTAAAAGTTGTAAAAATTGTGAATAGAGGGTCGGTAATGGAAAAGTTTGCCATACTACTAAGTTGATCACAAGTAGGCCATGACTGAAAGGTAGAGAGAATGTGGTCGGCTGTGGACATTCCCGGCGATCGTTGGTCTCGACCAGCGAAAGGTCATGTGTTTGTGTGAGCGAGGCTTTGCTTATGGATGACAAACATCGTGTAACACTGACAGTCATTCACCCCATTAAGTAGTGATTAAAATAACGTGGAAAACGATCAGTGTAAACTGTTCAAATAGACCATGTTTGTAGATGGCAATGGTGACAAGTGGCCAGCTTCTTCAGTTGGACATCAGTAGTCTGCATGAGGTGGGAAAAGTAAATCTATTCTGGTAACATGCTAGACAAACATGCATACACGCACCTGTTTGAACAGGTTAACGACTGATGGATTGTGTACAAGATGAATGACAACTACTGTAAGGTTGTTTACAGTTTGCTGTATTTCATCACGACTAGTTACGAGTCGAGCCATCTCACTGGCTGTCGCAGACGTGTCTTAAATAAGGCTGAAAGAGTCGAACTTGTTAAGTGTGTACTCACGACTCTCGCCACCGTGCTGTACAAACACCGAACGACGGCCGTGTCTGACAAGAAATATCATCCGTTATTTGAATGACCTTACCTTTGCGAGTAGAGGACCGCCCCAGCTACCCGAGGGTACGGATTTCTATGATGATAAATTTTATCGTGCATAGTTTGTTTGAATTAGAGAGTATTCATAGTTGTCTACAGGACGTGTGTTGAACTGATGGAACGAACCTCACACTAATTCGTACCTGTACCATAGGTTGCTCAACCATCCGTTTCAGGTTGACATGGCAGCAGTCAACAGTCCTAGTCGCAATAATAACTTACTCAGAGTTGTGACAGATGGTCAAACGTCTCCTTATTCATTACGTTAGGATCTTACAGAAAGTTGATTATAAACAGTTATGACATTCAGTTATTGATGAAACGGAAAGTTGCGATCACAGTCTCAAGTGTAGAGATGTATAAGAAGATGCCATGCAATCCTTTTGCTAGAGAACAATTGAAGCGATATTCGACAAATATAGTTGCCACCTTACTTCCCTAAATCAAATCCCATCGGAAACCTGTGGAGTTTGGTGAAATCAATGTGAGGTTCCGTCTGTGGGCGGCAAATTTTACTATGACAATTCCAAGAAAATGCTGACTCATTAAAAGTCCGGTAGATACATGTCTTAAAGGAAACCGTCAAGTACGCTGCATTTACTACGGCGGAATTGTTTTATCACAGACAAGCAAATATTTGGATGGATGAATCATGTTGAAAAGGATTGAAATTCAGGTTTTGAATGTGAGCTACTATTTCAAGAGCCACTAAAACTAGATTTGTTTGATCGTGCTATATCAGTGCTGTGTTTGAGTTATTAGCGTGTGGGTTTACGTGCACATTTGTAAGAGGACAGTTTTGCCGCTGTATGTAGTTGGGTGAATTTACTGTTGACTGTCGCGTTCCACAGCTGCATTTGTTAGTTTTCTAGGCAGTCTCTTGTAAATTCATGCTGAGTGATGACGATTTTCGTGGCCATTCAAGAGCCAGAACGTCTGTACATCTGGATATGCTTGTGGTAAGTTGTGTAGGGTAATCTGCACAGTTACAGTGGTTTTAAGTGATTTATCCACTGGTCGCGATAGCGAACAGTGTGCACCCTCGTAACCGTCCGACTGAAACACTTGTTCGCTTGATCGTACCTACGAGCCCTTAGTCTGGAAATTACTTTGCTTAGTCTTCAAATACTGTACATCAACAGGATTCCATGAAACGCATATATCAGAAGTAAACCCGGCTTAATTTTCCTTTTCACGTTCAAGGAATTCGTCGTAAACTTGGTTTAAAAACTCACCTTACTATACTTCCAGAGGATTCTGTTGACCTAATTTCCGACAGTCGATGATTCGGTATACAGAGGAGTACCACAAAGCCTTTTTCATATACATGTGATTGCTCTCGATAGTGACTGTTCACTTCAGCGAAGTTTCCATTTTCCTTCGTCTTATTCAGTTCAGCCGACAAATCTACAGAAAAACAGCTCAGTAAATCCCAAGGCGGGGATTCGGGTGTTTGCGATCCTAAAATGGTATCCCGCAACCTGTCCAGCTAAAATGAACGTTGAAAATGGAAAATTAAACATTAACAATCAAATGCCTACAAAAACGGGATGTGACTTAGTTTTTCTTTTGAATTTGAGTGTGCCATGCTACGGAGTCATGGATTAGAGCCTAATAATCAGATCAGTATTATTACCGGATGGGTGAATCTGTGCCTAACCAGAAACTGGAAATCATAATTTTAGTTTGAAGGATCGAAAGCAGATTGCGTCAATTGAAAGTGAGTTATAATAGATTCACCACCGAACAGAAGAAGCTTTGGGCATTCACAACTTTTGATTAGTCAATCGAAACACAATCACTCCGGTTATTTTGAAATGGTGCTTTCTGCAGGAACGAACGTGTGCACTGGAGATCCTATCACTTTATCAATGCATATCACTAGGTCGTTAATCACATAGCAATACAGACTGAATGGGAAGCCGTTAGGTAGTGAGTCGTCCGTGATCTTGTATTATCTTGTCCGTTCCAAATAATAACCATCGTGTTAAACTACAACCCCTATGGGCATCGACTGTGAAGTTTGTTCAATTCACCACTGCTTACTTAGTCAGAGCAAGGACAAAACTGGTGTTTATGTGTCAGCTTTGAAGACAGCTTCACAAAACGATACCTAAAAGCAGTTTTGTTTCATTATGGTCATAATCACACCAGAATATGTATACTTCGAATTAATAAAATGTGACCAGTTCACTCATAAATTTCTGAAAATGCGTTTTGGTCGCTGTTGACCACTTACCTATGTCTCCGAATGAACAAAGACACTTACTTAATACAGTGTGTAATCATAGCTAGCTGACGGTTGAACATCAGACCTTATTCATAAATAAGCCAGAAAAAAACAACGCTATTCGTATGACCTGTCGATGGTGTACTATGCATCGCAACAAATCCAGTCTGTATGGTTTGCTTACTTCAACTTACCTGGTCGGAATCGTTCAGAACATACACCTGATTGGTTGTTAGGGCAAGGTCGAAAATGGTATTTCCTACCTGAAAAACAAAAGTAAAACATTTCTGGTCCAGGGCAATTGGTGTTAAAAGAAAGTGAAATATAAACACAACTTTTTCCCAGTTTTCTTCTACGGATGTGTAGTAGTTGAGTAGAGAGGAAGTATTGATGATAAAACTATGATAACTAAAATGGTTTTGAGTCGGTAAGGGGCAAACTGCGCGTAATCTATAAGGTTCAGATGAATGACTTATGACGTGAGTGCTTTATACGGAGATATCAACACAGTAATTTATAACATTATAGAAGTAGTTATTTGTATGGATCAGTATTGCAATAACGAAATGAGTAACATCGATTTATTAAAAAATGGGCATTCCGATCAGTAGGTTACAAGTTACGGAGACGCAGTTTGATAAATCAAAGATGAATGAACAAGATGAGAAATACGGAAAAAGTGTGTTCAACTGTCAAGAGTGTTACAACCAGGCTTTTGCTCACAATCGCGTGGTTTCAACATAGTTTTTGAACCAACATAAAGTTCTTATCAACTGCTACTGGAACCTAACAATGAATAACGGGTTAAAATGTCTCTCAGGAATCGACCTTCGAAGTACTGATGAGAGAAATCAGACATTGTTCATGCATATCAATAGAATAAAATAGTCATTATATTCACTTGTCATTAGACTGCATATAAAAGATGAACGTTTGACTGCGAACAACAAAAGTTCCTCTATTACTAACTTGACCGTGGTACACATTTATGGTGCATATTTAGCAAAATTAGTTCCATAAAATCAGCAGCACTATTTTGTGGTATTTTGAGCTCACCTAAGAACGGGAGTTATCATTGTTTTTGTTCGACATCTAGAATTCCGCGTGCAACATGAGCTATTTACTTTTTATGTTCAAGAATGTTTGTTTTAATGGTTGATTTACTGATTTCCGTGAACATGGAGCGATATTTATTGGAAACAGCAGACAGTCGTGATACCAGAGGTTTTGGAATTATGGAAGTTTTTCTTAATGGTGATCAGTGCTTTATGGCAAACCACTTAAAAGTTTTATAGAATTCCTCATTCACTTGATGATTTTCTCCAAGTCACATGATTTTGGCCCTTGGTGTGCATCTTTATTTAATCTTCTTTCTGTCTTAGTCTTATTATCTATGTCTTCGGGCTGAAGGTCATGCAGGATCAATCTTAAGTCCCCTTTCAGAAATTCGGGGTTTCCCTTCACAGTATCTTACACTTTAAACAGCCACTAGCATCTTCTTGGGTTCTTGCGTCTTTTCAATGACCACGTCACAATTCAAACAACTTAAATTAGGAGTGAAATGAAATAATTTGAAATTGTTTTCATCCTAGTATACAAATTTTTACAAAGGACCAGTTCGACGTTTGTTTAGTTCGTTCAGAATAAATGCAAGTAAAATCACCTTAAAGCTCAAGCAAGACTGACGTTGCACAAACAAACACTCGCAGAATATCCGACAAACCGGGAAATGTTAACATAACACGAACACGATTGTCAAGCTGACCGGATTTTGACCTGGTTACCTTGTTAAAAGTAAAAAAGAGAACAGTTTGCGATAGATAGAATATATTGGTTTATTGATTTATACCTTTCCAGATTAGCTCCGACTTTCTTCCAAGTTTGGTGAGTATCACACAAACATGGCAGGTACCGTAATTTGCCGAGGATTTTATTTACTTCAACAACCAGTGGGTCACATGCAATTATCTCTTCAGTTGTGCTCGTTCAAAAAGAGGATAGTGCGATTCTTCATCACTTGTCAAATAAAAAGGCAACAAAAATTTCGACCGCACATGCTAGTCGGCTTTTCTAAGTAGTATTTCTAACAGTCATATTCTAATACACATTTTGAGAACTTGTCAGGGAAGGACAAGTGATTCACAGCAATCTCAGTACAATCTCTGCAGCAAGTCCTTTTTGATAGTTCTCACGTAACCGGTGACCACATCCCAGAGATACGGTGAATGATACACATAAAACAGTTGTACGTCTGTGATGTATGCCATATTGAGCATATAGTAAGGAAGATTTTGTCAGATCAAGTGAGACAAGAATAAGACTGTCAACATTTGAATATCGCTGATATGTGACTGAAGCTTGTTTTATTCGAATGAGTTTTCAAGCTTCAAAAATAAGCACTATTCTCGAACTTTGCTCTCATTAGAGTCCTCTGATAACGCATAACCTCTTCCCGACCGGGGTTTACAGTGCTACTCTTATGACAATGGAGGCAACATGTTAACTAATAAACCAGTATCCTCAAAATAGGCATGATTGAATAATGATATCCGAGTGGTTAAACGTAATGTCGTATAAAGAGTGTTTAGCTTACCCGAACAATTCGATGAGAAAATGAGTATTAACTCTCCTTTTCACGCAAATCGATAACTCAGAGCTAAAAATATATCTGTTAGGTCAAAACAACTCATCACAATAAGATGACTGGCAGCTAGTTGCGCGAAATTATACTCATACATTTGAATACTGTGGTTCGATCGTGCATAACCTAGGGGTTCAACTTCCGATTGTGGCAAGAATATACTGATGAGGTCTAACAAGAACGAAGTTTGGTATACATAATTCTTTGAATGAGAAATCTGCCAGTGACTGTGAACTGAGCTCAGTCCTTGAGGAACGAGTTTCGTTACCTTCAGCAACCAGTCAAAAATAACGGAAATTTATAGCAAAATAAGGAGGGCAGCCATAGACGAGACACTGTGGTAAGGGAGAGAGATACTACTAGTTTAAGCACAAACTACAACTACCTGTGCTTGTTTCTCGTTTTGGATATTGATTGGCTGACCTACTGACTAATCGGTCTCGTGCACGTGTGTGCTTGTACATGTCTAGATCATCGGCCATTCGTGCTCCAGGAATCACGTGCCTAATTGCCGCATTCACCTCGACTACCTTTGATTATCCTTTTCTAATGTCATTCGTGTCCACGTTCTAACTTGAGTGCTTGCAGCACGAATACAACTAACATGTGTTGACTGCGTTCTGAACTAGGGGTATGATAACTAGATAGTGAAGATAACATAGGAAGTAAAAAAGTCTATCAGGATGGAAATACTGTCGTTCAGCGAATTGATCTGGTCTAACCTATTTGCCTGCTAGCACTTCATTCTAGAGATAAATGTATTGATCCTCTGGCTCCGGCTTATGTAAACCGAATGGTACTCCGGTTGACACAAACCAATACATTTCCGCGATGTTTCCGCCGAGATCGTCAATACTGTTTGGTTTTGGATTGCAGTCTTTTTTAAATATTTTCGTAAATCAAGGGAACTTAGAGCTCGCATGGTGCATGGTCCTTCAAATATAGTTCGGTGGCGTGATAGCTGTGCAAGAAGCGCTACCATACTGTCAAAAGAGAGCTCTCGACAACCCCAACCAAGAAGTGCGACCGAAGCACGTGTAAATACATTGCGGATAATTAGCGACTAACTGCTAATTTTCAATTTCTGCGATATAAATATTAGTCAACATTGGTTTCTCCGAACTAACCGCCCACACAGTGAAATTTTCGTCATTTTGTCTGTTTGTCTCATACAGAGAGAGTGAGTGTTAGTTTTGACCCAAGTCAGAAACAAAGACGAACAATGTAGGTACATGTTAATTTGTTGCTTCAAAAACTTCAATACATAAACACATACAACACAAGATGATAAGTTTCCACAAACATGGTATCACTGCACCCCACTTGCTCGAGAATGCGTAACAATAGTCTAAACAAGTTGGTGAACTCAACCAAATAGTTTATTTTCGACAAGAGTTTACCAGTCAACGAGGTCGGATTCCTGGTTACAAGGGACACATCTGAGTTGTGTTAAATAATTACTTGAACCAACCACTTTGGAAGGCGTTCAGATGTCTCTCGTTATAAGTGCCGATGCATTGTGTTTGTGCAGATGTTGTCGCACCTTCAGGTGTACTGATAAATAACAACTGAAATCGGTCAGACGAATACTGTCTGCCGTTAATAATCTATCCTTTTGGCAGACTGATACAGTTGTAGCATTGCAACAGGAAGCGGGGTGTCCATTGCTCAATACATCTTGTTACTTTCACTGTAGTTTATGTAATCTCGTTCACATAGCGTAAAGAATGAAACATTCTTACTTCCAGTTGAATATGAAATGATCCGTCTTTTACTGTTATATGTTTTGTGTGCTTCACATTTACGGCTTACGACAGTGGCTGAAGTGTATACACCTTACAACTTTTATCATCTGTCCCTATTGGTGAACTGAGATGGAACGGTTCAGTTCTAACAAACCAATCAACCACTGCATATGTTTGTCGCAGTCAATGGCCTTCTTAGATTTGGAAGTATTCTTGGGTAAACTGTGCACGTTTTTCAGCAAACAACTTGGAACTTTCCAATCTAATTGATAGCATAGAACCAGCTGATCAGGCCGAGGTCGACCAATCTGTTCGCATGTAGGTTGTGGGCTGCTTGTTCGTAGTTTTCGCGAAGTCAGATTTACTGACTAATTAGTAGACCACGCAAACCGGAATGCAAAGTGAATGACCGTTCACATATGATAATTCGGTCGTGCCTAATGTAAGGTCACTGGCGCAGTGGTAAACACGGTTGCCTCATGAACAACGTGACCGGAGCTCTAGTCCCGGCAGTGACGAAGGTATGCACTACTGACGAGCTGCTCTAATGAGAGCGAAGCTCGAGTCTAGTGCTTCTTTTCGAAAGTGGCCGGCTGGAAATTATATAGGAATGAGACAGTTGCGATCAATTGTGGGTGAGGTTCAGGTTATATAAAAATGTATATGTAATCAATATAAGCCTTCAGAAATAAGGATGTCGTGAACTGTAAATGATGAGCAAATTTGAAAAATGACGTGTGACTCACGTTGATGATCTTTTCCTCAGAAAACGCTGTTTCTGACGTCGCCTTTTGTCAAAAAACAGAACGACCAAGATTAGTTTTAAGGTTATAACATAATTGTGTGTAAGAAACACTTTGTCTGTTGAAATTGTTTACGGAAAATAGGGATTGCTTTTATCTCCAGGGAATAAATGTAGCTACGTATGACCTCATTTCGAATACTGAGAAACTCAGATGGATGAAGTGAACTGTGTTGATGAAATTTTCTAGCTGCTTCTTTAATGTTAAAACAGTGGTTTCAACACTGTGAAGCTAGATAGATTGGCAAGACGTTAAAACTGGTTGCACCTAACCAAAACCTTGACAGTTTATGCGCACTGGACAAATCACCACTTAGGGAAGTTTTAGAAAATGTAATTCACAAGTTAAAGAGTTTTACAATAACGACTAAACAACCTAAGGATTATCTCATGTTTACGACACCCAGACGAAATTTGCAATCTCTCATAAAACCGTGAAGGCAGCAACTAGCCAGTTATTAGTGATTATGTATGAATGCTGTACTCGGACGTACTGGACAAATGAAGTCGACTGAGTTGTCCAACTGGAAGAGGAGAAACATAAGGTTGCATCCGAAAATACGAGCCAACTGCAATTTAAGAGAAACAGAAATGGTGCGGGTGATAGTTAACTTGGGATTTCCCAAAGATTTTGGAGACAGCAGATTATAGTGTTTCAGAGAAACTTTTCATATATTGAGAGAGTCGGAAATTTGTAAAGAAATGTTAGAATGCATCACGTTACAATCAGTTATGTAATTGAAAATCCCTCCCGTTTCGCACATTTACCTAAAAATAAAACGGTATTAGCTACGATGTTAGGTATCCTCTTTCGTTCTTGGTCGTGCTTCAGTCACTATTGTAAACGGAAAGCCTTTGGTGCGAGTCGATGCAAAAATGGTAAAACAACAAGCGGTTATTAAAGTCTGCTTGACGGTAACTAGTTTTGTATACTTCAACATGAGAAGGAAAGAGGGAAAACTATGAGTCATTTCCAAACTATGTTCACCCGCCCAGTGAACTGGAAGCCCGCCAGTATTAAAGAAATAGAAAAATATTATTTCCTGTGAAAAGACGCGGTGACATGTACACTCAGGTCCTTTTTTAGAGAGTGTGGAAATTGGCGTTTTGTAAAAAATCTTCGGTATAGAAACCGAAATGTCGATCTCTGTGGTCGATAAGGACACAAACAGGCGTATTGTTATCATAAGAAACTGGCTTGATCCTCAACCAAGGGGACGTTACACCAGGCATTTAGTGAGCCATACGGAAACCCGTGATACATCTGGTAGTGAATTTACTATCACTGCTACTACAGTTTTTGCATCTAAACCTAAAGCGATGTCCATTGTTGTTAGTTGTGCACCATTGGTATTCCAGTTAGATTCTACTTCAGACGTTACGATTATCACATGTTGTTTGTGGGAGGTACTGAGAAACCTAGCACTTCGACCGATTGGTAACCTAGTCTATAATCCTTCTGGTAGTCAGTTGGTTATCACGAGAGCCGTAAACTGTGTATGCGATTTTCGTGGCTGCAAAGTTTCCGCACCGGCATATATCAAACAATTGCTCATGTAATCTGGTCGGCATTCAATGAATTGGAAAAGTTAAATCTTGGGATAGTCTAGTTAACAAATTTGGTAATTCGATTGCCAAAGACATTGAAAATGTTTCGTCTGAAGTGGGAGGAAAAGACAGTGGCCTTGAGCACTATGATTACCTCCCAGCTCATCGCCCAGTTACAAACAAAAAATATCGCAGTTTTCTGGTGGTCTTCGATTATGCACGGCAGAAAAAGTGAACTTATATGTAAGACAGGACAAAAAAGTTGTCTTCCGGCCCAAACGACCACTACTATACGCTGCCATCATGCAGGTCACTAATGAACTAGGTCACCTAGACTCGGTAAGTATCATTAGCCCCATCAACTATTCAAAGTGGGCAGCACCAATAGTCGTTGTGAAAAAGTGGAACGATTCACTCCGCATTTGTGCGGGATTTTCCACGGGTTTAAATGATGCACTAGAAACCCGTCAATATTCTATTCTGAAGCCTGAGGACCTTTTCACAAAACTCAACGGTAGAAGTATGTTTTCAAAAATTGGGTTCTTTGAAGCTTATCTACAAGTTCAAGTCGACGATGAGTCAAAGCAACTGTTAACAGTAAATACTCAT
Organism: Paragonimus heterotremus; assembly: GCA_013368495.1. Lineage (NCBI taxonomy): Eukaryota > Metazoa > Platyhelminthes > Trematoda > Plagiorchiida > Troglotrematidae > Paragonimus > Paragonimus heterotremus. The sequence continues at coordinate 144,946 of LUCH01000177.1, forward strand.
GAAGAAGTATATCGCCATGATCGATTACCATATGAGGTAAAGTGTGCTCCGGCGGTATTCCAAAAATTCAGAGATACAATGCTTTCTGTATTGTCATTAGCCGCGGCTTACATGAACGATATAATAATCGCCAGCCACAGTCTCGACAAAACGTTTTAATAATCTAAAAGGACTCATGAAGCGTACAGCACAGCTTGGTCTTCACATCCACATGGAAAAATGACCAGTTTTCTGTAGCACTTTTCGTTATCTAGGTTTTTGTTACCTCTAACGGACAATATCCAGGTCCAGAACATGCTAACGTCATCCGTGAAATACGACCACTCTGACGTTAATGTCTTTCAGTCATATTTGGGTACGAGTAATTACTACAACTTTGTACTTGACGTCCATGTGTATCGTGTTCCATTGAATAATCAAATTTTGTGCAATTCTAAATGGAACGGTACGCCTGAGTGTCAAACTAATTTTGAGTCTATACAATCAACTTTGTCATCATCATTATTGTTAACAAATTATGCCTCATCTTTCGACATTATTGTAGCAGCAGATGTGTGCGAGTACGGATTAGAAGGTGAAATTTACAATGGTTTCAGGACGGATCATAGAACACTAATGTTCATGCCTCCAGGTCGTCAACCTCTGCAGAACGGAAGAAGTAAGCATTAGCCTTAATTTTTGCTGTAGACAAATTTCATAAGCTGATTCATAGAAGAAAACTTTCACTTCAAACCTATCATAAACCGCTGTCAGCCAATTCTAACAGCAAGAATGGCATTCCCATGCAAAACGTTAATCTCTTTCAGAGATGGGCCATGATTTCGCGTGGCTATGACTCCAAATTTGAACACAAGTTCTCATAAAAATTTGGACACACACACTTATTGTCTCGTTTGACCGTCACATAAACTAAAACAGACAACGAGCTGGTTATTACATCTACCAGCCTTGAAAAAGAAGCCATACGCATGTTCACAGACGCCGTTGTACACCTAACAACCCCTGCAGATATCATCAAAAATGTCTCATATCTCGATGATGTTATCATTCAAGTGAAAGACCTTCTAAATCACGGATGACCACAATCTTTCGCTAACCGAGCCTTCATGGATTCTTCATAAGACATGACTGAGTGCCTTCTGTTCAGTGAAAGGATAATAATCTCGAAATCAAATCAGAAGTTTTAGGACATTTCCATGAAGCACACCCCGGATTGACTAAGGTGAAGTTCTTGGTTGGCTTTTTATGGACATCGACATTGAAGAATTGGTTATAAGATGCAGTCAGTGTACATTAATTCCGAAATCGCCTTCATAAGTAGAGCCACAGCCTTGGCCAATCGAGAAAAAGCTATGAAGCCGAGTCCGTGTAGATTTTGCTGGACCATTCAATGATACTCATCTTCCTATTGCTGTTGGTTCTACATCTAAGCGGCCAGAAGTTGGTATCGTAGACAGATCGACTAGTCTTTCCTCCATTCGCTATCTGGGAAGCCTGTTATGCAGATTGGGGTTCCCCGGGGTCTTTGTTTCTGATAACGGTGTCCAGTTCACATCCAGCGCGTTCTCGAAATTTTGTACCTCAAACAATATTGTACACCTAGGAACTCCGCTGTATCACCCACAGTCAAATGGCCAGGCTCAGAGGTTTGTAGATACTGTGAAGCGACACATCTACAGATACCCCGGAGAGCGACATATGGATAACGTCGTGCTTATTTGCAGAATGACCCCTAATTCAAATGTTCCCGGGTAATGTTTCATCGAGTAAATGTTTACTAAGAAGAAAAATACGGACGAAATATGAGATTATGATGCCTACATCGCATTCTGAGTACCAGTACAACATTACCAGACCGCAAGACGATTCAATGTTGGAGACATTGTGTATGCAAAGGATTTCAGGATTCGTCGTATAACATGGACTGTTGGGACCATTACAGGTAGACGGGAGCTGGTTGTCTATGAACTAACAGTCGAAAGTGGACAATGGTTCAGACATATCAACTAGCATTGCAGAATATACGAACAAACTGAAGGTGAAGGAATACTTCCAAATAGTCTCCCATGTTGGTTAATATACAGTTTTCCGGAAAACGTCGTAGAAATACAGCCCACACAACCATTTACGCCAAACACTGCTGCCCCACGCTGCAGTCAGCTACGTGAAATGAGACCCTTATAGAAATCGACGTTTCACACGACCACTCCAGGTGGATCCTCGGAAATAATCGTCTGACGCTGAAAATATTGGTGAGCCAGAAGATGCTGGAGACCATAACAGTCACTTCGTGGGCAGACAGCGAACCGATCGTACAAGCTTTGACCTTGATTGTGGCTGGCTTAGGGCAGTGTGTGTTGTCCCCGGTCTGGCTTGACGTGCGGTCGAGTGCATGAAGCACGCGATGCTGGCATTCTAACATGTACTGTTCTAAGGCCCAGGCGGTCTTTGTTCTCTGGACGAGTTAGGAACACATCAGCGTGTACGATAAACATGAACAAAATTGTCACAATTACGCAACATGGATACTAGTTAGACAATACTGCACATCAGGGGTAATACCAGTACGTGGACCGACGTAGTGAACGATTGGGAACGGTAAGCAACTTCTTGTTTTCCTGATGCAGAAGCCTACATATATATCGCAATACACAGGGAAATAACCAATGTTGCTAAAAGGTCCAAGCTGAAGCACGTTTTTAATTTTAGACTGATATGTCTGTTAGTTGACTGTACATATAGGACGAAATAACAGCACGAACCGAATAACGTCAATCTTTTAAAACAAAACACCCGTAACAACATAACTAATAAGATTAGTAGCCCAGTACAAAAAGCAGTCATGGGTATAATTGCACACTTGGAAACAAATCAGTCGATGTTTTCATGAATTCACAGTACTTCACATTTTGTCTTCGGTGTTCACTTCAAGTTTATTTTGCGTGGTTTAAAACTTACTGTTTTGCACACAAAATGTGAAGTTTCTGATAGTTTCAGTTTATTGTTTGTACCTAATGGAAGCAGAAAAACGACAAATGAGATATCTAAAAATTGCTGCAACAATAATAAAAATTAAATTAGTTACATATATAGTAGACGAAGGAATAGGCTGGGAAACCATCGATTTAAATATTGACCGTAAAGTTGGTTAAAACCAGACCACTGTTGGAAAGATTCCTTCCCGTTCCGCTGGTCAGTGTAAGCTTTCACCCAAACTCAACTAATCTTAGAATGCCTTAATTAACTTGTTCTTCCGAGATCTAGCTTCTATGGAACCTGTCAGTGTTTTCATCAGGAGAACTTGTTTTTTGACTCCATATGACAAGTTCAACGGCAGATTTACTCAACAGTCTATTGGTACTCTCAGTGAAACATGTAGTTGTCTTCTGACAACCATCGTAAAGTTGTGGCTTTCTGACCAATTTTAGACTTTTTATGGATCACCGGCTGAAACTAGTTTGAATTAAATTTGATTTCACGACCACTTTGGCATGACCAAAGATATTACGCCACGGAATGTTGGTTACTTGAGGAGTGCTTCAGAGAATCTGCTTAGGTTGGTTAGCATCGATGGTAAACGCTTTCGTTAACACTAATTCTACTGACCATTATCTAGTGAATCCAGATAAAACTAAGCTTATATGTTGCATGGTTTTTTGACAACGAGCCTCAAAAGTTATTTACTTTATATAAAATTTTATGTTTGAGATCCCGCTTAGCTTAAACTTGTTCACAAGATTTGTCATATACCTAAAAACTGTCTATGACATGGAGTAATTCGTTGGTTTCTAGTTTGGCCAGTAACGGACTCAACGGAGAGTCCACTGCTACGCCATCACACTATCTATACAGATTTCCATTGAATTGAAACTGGACGTTTGTGTTTAGTCTCCCACCTGTTGTTGTCAAACAGCTTACGTTGGGAGGACCAAAAAGCGGCCATCAGAAAGGATTCCTGAATACCTCCCAAAATGCCTTCGCAACGGTTCGACAAAGCCCATTTCCAGTGCAATCGGCTCTTATCCAATTGACACTGGTCATCAAATTGAGCCGGTTGAAGCCTTCCGAGTCATCTACAAGGTTCGTCGAACCCATTCCAGAGCTGTCAGATTGCGACTGTTATCAACGGCCGAGGTAATTGCCATCACACTCTATAACCCCTGTCTGTGTGTCCAAAAACGGTTCGTTCAAACCCTACATCTCCCTTGGCCAACTGTTCCGTAGCCAGCTGAAACCTAAGCAGGCGTGAACCAATCGACACCGCCGAATGCATGTCTCACGACAGGCACGAGTGATAATGCCACACCCCGTCAACACTCCCACCCCCTCCAGTAAACTGTGATCCGTCCCAAGTCTATGATTCGAATGACCTATTTGACTTGCTGTAAGTTTTCATAAATAAAACGCATGTACCCTAGTAGTTGTAAAAGCCTGATGAGAATTGCCGAAAAAAACTGTTCGCATAACTGACTTCTTATGGATTTTATGGGGATCTGGAAACGATTGAAACAGTCAAAGGACCAAACGCTAGGGAAACAACTTGACGAGTTCGTGAAGTTTGGCACCGGGATCGGAGAAGCAAATGCTGTTGTACGATTTCTTAATGAGTGTATTAGTAGGACAGATTTTCAGAGGTTGTACTGGAATATCCTACGTCGTTCTAGCACACAACCCACTGCCAAGTCCCTTCATCGTCATGCCAGGAACGAAAGAGATTCGTGGCCAGCAAGAGTCGATGAATTAACCCGTAATCGCTCCCCGCGTTTGTGTGCTGTCGAATCACTCCCGGAAGAGGAGATGAGCGTGCTTAAGCAATATTTGCAGTCAAAAATACAACGGCGAGTGGAAAAGAAGAGAACCAAGTTGATTAATGGATTGAACCCCGTGAAACCACTAGCCCAGTTTCCTACCGATCCAGAACGGTACGTTCACAATTATTCGTCCTTCATTTTGAGTCCTACTATGTTAGGAGTGTTGTCGCTAGGCCCAAAATTTTGTTGTCTGAGATCTAAATGTAACCGACTTGAATCTGGGGTTCAGTTTGATAACCCACACCAACAACTGGGTGAACTTGTTCCATCTTCAAAACTTAACGCGGAACACTGCAAATCTACTCTGGTGAATGCATGCTATATATATGTGAATAGCGAGGTACCAAGCTGCAGTCTATTAAAGTGGAAACATTTAGACGCATAAAAGAGCTACGAACTGACACGAGCGTTTTATTGACAAAGCCAGATAAAGGATTTGGTATTGTTCTATTAGATAAAGCAGATTATATTGACAAAATGCCATCTATATTGCCTGACAGATCAAAGTTTACTAAGGCGGAAAATGATGAAGATAAAACAGCAGCTATAGAGAAGAAACTGTCCAAATTACTCCGTGACATGAAACAACCAGATTTGATTGACACATGCACGGTTGAGCACATCAGACCAACGGGGACGGTTATTCCACGCCTCTATGGTCTCCCTAAAATGCACAAAGATGGAGTGTCCTTAAGACTTATTCTCGATATAGACAATCCTCTGCATCATGACTTAGCCCAGTGGCTAGTGGAGCTACTGGAACCAATCAACTCTCAACTGACTCCACTAAGTTTAAAAGATACTTCTGATTTCGTCGACGCGATTGATTCAGTGAATATCAGGAATCAAAAAATGGTTTCCTTAGACGTAACCTCGTTATTCACAAACGTGTCCTTAAGAGAAACTATCGATTACCTGTGCGCTTACATTGAAACAGACAACTCGACGTCGGCATTCCCATTGCCAAACTAAAAGAGCTACTATTATTCTGCACCTCAAACGTCCAGTTTCAGTTCATTGAAAAGCTCTATAGACAATATGATATCGTAGCCGTTGACTGTCCGTTGAGTCCGTTGCTCGCAGACAGATTCTTATCTAAAAATGGCAATAGTAACGTCGCAGTGTTTCCCAAAAATTAATATCCTCAGCGGAGTGCAGAATCTCTTCTTTAGTCGAGGCTGTTCTTCTGTGGTGAGAAGGTAGTTAGCTATCGTGGAAATTAGTCAATATAAATGTGACGCACTGAGTAAGACAAATCCGCTCATAAGACCTACCAATTTAAGTTTGCACAAGGAAAAATCACTAGATCTCAATGCAACTAACAGGACGTCTTGAACCCATTCACTGGAGCAAACTATAATGAACTCTACATATCTGGTCGTCTTAACAGTTCAGCTGACACACAATGATAAAAACGCGCGTTGAGGTGAACATTAACTGGGATATCTACAACAATTTGAAATGGAAAACAGGAAGCAAGCATTCATCTAGTAGTTGCCAGACTATCCATGACTCTTTTTAGTTCATTAGCTTAATTCAACTCAAACCTGAATACTTTAAGGCGGTCCGGGCCTAGACAAAAATGAAACACCTAATACCCAGGCGCAGGAATCTTTGTCAAACAACCTTTAATCGCGGATTTGGAGAGTTTTTCTTTTCGTTTCTTACACTGTATGTCAAAATTGGCGATGAATAACACTAGATACTAAAACAATAGCACAGCGAGGCTCAGTGCTTTTGTTCACTAAGGTTGCTCTGACCTTAGTTATGGAAGAAACGGACCTTTGTACCGAAGCTTCGGGATATTCAAGATAACTGTGCCGATGTAATAGTAAAGACTTCAAACAAGTTTGCAACACTTAATCGCTGAAGAGCGTCGCTGGCACATCCCAACGATTGTTGACCTGGTGTGGTTTCCATTAACTCAGTCTGAAAACGTGCACATTCGAATAAGTCTGTATCAGACTTAACGGATCTGTGCGATCTTCGTTTGAATTGACAAACTACGTTGAATCAAGTTCACTCTTATAGGCAATTAAGCAGGTTTGGGACTAGATCCTAACATCGGGATCAGATAAGATTTTAACCGGCGGAGCAATGCGTGGGGAATGTTAACCATCGTCTTCAGTTACGTAACTACCTTGTGGTAAGTATGAATCTAAATGCAAGAACTGTGACCAACAGACAGTTGCACTTAATTTACATTGACAAATTGATCTAGACTAAAGAGGCTGTCTCACTGTTTTTCCATGAGAAGGTGAAACCACTTTTTTTTACCACGAGTTGTTTTTCGTGTCGGATGGAGGAGGCTTGTTTTTACAAAAGGGGCGCTTAATGGAGACCAACTCTTGGTTATGAGTATATTCACTTTAGGTTTTATTCATGTGGGTAATTACCCTCATAGGCGAGTTGAAGATAGTGAGTACTTCTTAATTTATCCCAATTTTTACAACACAATTCTTACTGCATTAAGACATAGTGTAGCGGACGCCGTTGTAACGCGGAGGTCATCAAAATAATGAAGCCTCCTGTTGTCAAACCTCTCCACTATATACAGTGATAGTTTGCGTTTGTTACAAGGGAGGATTTTATACAGAAGAGTTCGATTTAAACCAAAGAAGTAATCATCCTCAAATAAATTTCTATAGGCCATTATGAAACTCACAAGACGAACAACAACTCGTTCAATCTCAGGCCACCAGTTACGGGACAACTGACAGTGGTAACCTAAAAAAGACACGTGCCTGTTTTCTTTCGTACTTGGGTTCGCCCATCACAACGCACATGAAACCGATCAATAAGACCAGTTGTCAACTATAACGAAATATTCTTTCATATTTGCAGCTTTCTGTACGACCGAATTCCCTCGTAATTCCTCAGTCATCTCCTATGTTATATAGTAACTATAACTAAACAACAATCAACCTAGACCAGTGCACTCCAAGCAACAAGTTATAAAGCTGTGCCAAAATGGTATACAGCAATAGATTTGATGAACTGTACCTGAGCTGAATATCGGGTAGCTCGGCTATTCTCCGCACAGTTGCTCTAATCTCTCGTACAGTGCTGTTTTGCTATCATTCATCACGTGAAGAAAGGATAAGGCAGCAAGTTTAAACAATAAGCAAAAGAATTTCTCTATTCACACAAATATGCCACCTTTCTGAACTAGGAGGGCAACTCCAGTCCATAGATAGCCCATTGGTTGAATACTAGTACAAAACAGGGTGAGCTTTTTATTTAGTCATTGTTAGACCTAACAACACGGAAACTCCAAACCAACACCATAAAATCTGCAACATGTAATTTTGCGGCGTACTTCGCTATTAGTACTGCAAGATCACCGTCGACTGTAGAATGTACAGCAGGGACAAAAACCGCGTTACTTGAGTTCAGTAGATCATACACCGTGTCAGTAGTATATACCACGCTAACAGCTGAGCAACACCTATCAACGGACATAGCAAGTTTGTCCTATTACAAGCATTAGGTTGACGAAACGTTAATACTCAGTCTATCCAAACAGATGATAGGTAACCTAGTGCAACGATTTACTAACTGTCATTCTAACCTGAAAGCTACATGTAAAACTGAGAACAGCAAAAGTCTGTCTTTTTTGAACAATCGCATAAGTTGCCGAGAAGATGACTGGATTAGAATAGCTGTCCATAAAAATCCCCGTGGTGCAGTCAATACTTAAACCTCAGCTGTTCAAACGAGCAAGACAGATCCGTACTCACAATAGTCTTGGGGAAAAACTGAACTTGATCACTTCTGTCTTAACAAAAAGCGGTTACCCCAGGAAATTCATAGAAAAGTGGGGTAGACAAAAAGGTGATCACTGGGAAAGAAACCAGGGTCTACATAGAGCTACCCTTCAAGAATGACCACATCAAACAGCAGACAACACAACGACTGAGAAATTTACCTAAACGAACACAATGCAGTTAGACTCCTTGCACCATTGCCTTCAATAAAAGGAGACCAGCCTATTGGTGCCAACTCACATTGTGGTTACCAATTTGTACGTAACTGCACAGAAAGTTATATAGGCAGAACGGCAAGACACTTGATCTACAGAGTGAAGGAACACTTGACTAAATGGGTGCAAAATTCCCTGTTATCGGAGAACGGCAATTTTACTGGGACACGTAAACAGCCAGTTTCATCGGTCGCTGGACAGGACCTGACCACTGATCACGTTGTCGACCTAACTTGCAAATTCAGAATCCTGTTATGTCATCCCAATCAAAGATTCCTGCGGTCTATTGAAGCGGTCGCAGTCGATCACCTCAATTCAGCTATCTGTGTTCAGAAACAACTGTTTGTCAGTCTGACCCTTTCTTGGACTTAGTGACTTACCGTAACCTGCTGAATGATTATCCACCTCTCAAAACGTTTGCTATAAAAACCTGTTCAAATTTTGTAAATTTGGTGCCGATGAGTCAGTAAAAATTGCTCGCATCCACCAGTTTTCGTGTTCTAACTGCATTCTTTCAAACTTCTGAAAGGAACCAGTTATTTCAGACATACTAGACAGACAAAACTCGTTTTGTGACGTAGTGTAAAGGCACCAACCCAGTTGTCACCAGAATCTTAAAAAGTCTCAAGCGTCTGCTACCAGTGACTCCAAACAAAGTAAGAGGTCAGAAACAGTTTTTCGCACAATGTATCTCTGGAGCACATTTCGGTGCATCTCATCGGGTACATACTGCAGTCTGTGGGTTTATATAGCGGAGTTCAATGGGCGTTATGAGGCTGAACAACAAAATCAACAATCACACAAACATCCATACACACCAATTGGCAGGGCAACTTCGTACTGACGAACAGGTCTTTCTGTACACAGAGGGATGGCTTCCATTTGCTAATTGCTACAGCCTCCGCATAGGAAGTAACTACTTTGGTCTTATTTCGTATCACATACACAACAGATGCCTTGGAAACAAGGCCACGATCAGTGAGTAAGCGTGAGGACGGCAGTCCAAACGTTGATTTGGCACAGCATGCTGCACGACTGGTGGGGTTTGCAAGAAAGTATGTGGATAGCCTTCCTGAACTGTTGCAGTACGTGTTCTTTTTAGAGGTTGACACCAATCCGTCAGTCATTGTGACCAGATGGTCAATTGTTTGTACTACCACACCAATATTTGTTAATAGCTCGTACTTTTGAGCCCTAGATGCGAGCACATTTATTGAGACTTAGCTAGGTCAAAACGGATTTTCACCAGTTTACCAAGGATTAATGGGACTAAAGGCTGGAGAGAGCTCAATTCCATCTGTTTCTCGCAAGACTTGGATGATGCTTGCCAGTCTGCAAGCCGACCCCGAATGGCTGATTGATTTCAGACTATGAGAAGAAAGTAACCATGTCGAGAAAGTTAATTTTTGACTTTCTTAATCTTCGAGAACTAGAATAACTATTTGGAATTATGCACTCGCCGAATGCCATCTAAGGTGCCCAAGTAGGATTTGCCTGCAAGACCACTTTACTTGGAGTCGATGAGCAGCGTCCAGCTGTACTTTTCGAATTCTATTTGCATTAAGTTAGCACGTGACACTTCGTTTGGGGCTTGAGACCGTGTACAACACGACGATTCAAAGTAACCTTGCTTCAATTTATTTTTACAATGCCTTTAAACAAGTCGAAAACTCCAAGAGTTTGTCAAAACACAAGGGTTCATTTACTCGAGGTTTTGCTAGGCAATATGTCGTCTCTGTGCTTTAATTTTACTCGTTCTACCTACAATCTGTAAAGTGATGTCTTTTGTAATGCACGTTGATGCTCACCCTCACGCCAACATTCCACGAACGGTTTGGTCCTCGTTTGGACTTATCCGGTAGAGACAGTCTAGATGAGGATCAAACCGGCTACCCTTTTCATTATGAGGCAATGCTTTTATCTGCTCAGTCACCAGTTCTACGTGCTTTGCTTGTTAAGGGGAGTATGTACGTAATCGAGTTAAAACTTGTATTCACCACCTTAGTGGTGATGGACACAGTCTATCTCAGATCATCATTCGTACTGATTACGACCGTAAGGGTTCTAAGTAGTGTCTTCTGTTACTTCGGCAATTTTAAGCATCGAATCGTTTCGCCGGTGCATCGCTTCGTATGTATTATGTAAAGCATATGGTCCAATCAATCCAGCCCGGCCACCAATAACAGGTGACTAATATTGCAGCAAACAAGGCTTATTTAACTGCAGCTTGGAGTTGGAAACAGGTGAACAATATGTGGGACTTAGAAAAAGTCAGAAGCACATTTTCACGTTGTTCAGCAGAGCAACTTCTAAAATATTTATCGTGATAATGCAGTTACATATTACACAATTTCGGAGTACCTTTTTTGCTTGTCAGAAATGATCATTTTTCAAACTTTCCGGAACGTATTGCTTCTTGTATTCTTCATCAAGAGGGGATTGACAGCTGTCTGTGTACGTCATATTAGAACTCAATCATATTTATCCAGTTTGTTTGTAAGTAGTATTCCTTATACCAAGCAGAATATCATTCTCATGACCAGAATATTACTGTAATTCCTTACTTAAAATAGAGTTAATGTATACATACATTCACATTGGTATTATCGATTTCACGCGATTACCTTTGCACTTTTCCGTAAATTTGTGGGACTTTTCGGTAGGCCATTTGGTTACGCCAATAGATTCAGTTCACATTACCTCTTAGCTCCCGCAATAAGTTCAAAAGTTTTAGACACTTTATGGCACATAGCGAAGTTACTTTTAGAAACTTTACAATCTCACACTTCACCTTTTTAATACTTTGTTTCGGTCCATTCCCATGATTATGACAGCAGAAAGGCAAATTAGCTTTCGATAATTCAGGATCATCTAAATCTTTGATTTTGCTTTAATGTGTTCCACTGTTGACTAAGTTATTTTCAATCCTCTTCAGCATAATGAGCTACATAACTACTTCTACCACTGTAGTTGCAAAATCCTATGAAATATTCACTGTTTTCCCGCAGAATGGCTTATTGACCTCATCAGAAGAAGGCATTATCGAGACACGTGCACAGACGCACGTGCACCACAGACGATGTCCGGGTTACTCATAATTTGAAAGATGTGATGCCTGAAATGAATTACTCATACTTTACTATAGGGACAAAAAAAAGTTCAAAACTGTTGTGTAAGATATATGCCGTTTGTTCGTTCACGTCAGTTGCATGCTCGAAATCCCAACAGAATGTATAAAGGAATGGGTACTTACAAGCAAAATAGTAGTTTGTCTAACTGTCAGTTATAGTTCGGTTCAAGGAACGTAAGTGACATGTATGAATACTTAAATTTTCTCCCAGTGTACAAACCAACGGGGCAGACGATGAAATAGGGTAGGTGATTGGGTGGGTGCAGACTGGTAATAAACAGGTTTATAGGTGACGCAGGTATCATGCGTACACTGATCGGTCGGCCAATGAAGTGAACAGAATGCTGTCAGGCAATTCATACTGGATTCACATAAGCAAATTAGGGGCATGTGTAATATGGGCATAGTAGGAAAGTTCAGAAGACAACCAGAAAGTGATAATGAAGAAATAAAGCATTAAAAAGTAACATAGTTAGTGGTCGACCCCTGTAGAATGGACTACTAGGGTGGTGTTAAGTTGATTAACATATGTTTCTGGGAAAACAAATGCGAAACGCCTTAGAGGTAGTACTCAGACCTAGTGACGAAGTAATGATAACAGTCAACATTTAAAAAAGTCTCATCAGGAACGTCATAGGCAACAACTATGTTGTAAACTATTGTGAATTCACATATTTGCTTAAACAGTGGCAAAAAGTAGAAAAAGATATCCGATTTTGTGTTTTTTTAAGCTAACTACTTTTTCGTGAGTAGTGAGACATGTAAGAATGCAATCGAATTGCCATTGCTTTTGTATGCTCCGTTCCCCAGGAAATTTATTTCAAACCTTTTTCGGGCAGTGAGAAATGAAAATGAGATTAAAGCGTTGAACTAACCGACCTCAAGTAAAAACTCAGGAAGTTGAGTACTCTGAACATCTTGATTACGTTTTCTATACTAACCGAAATAGGTTAGCACCTTCGATTATTAACCTCATAAAGCTGTAGCCATTAGAGTTATTTTGTGCTCCCAAATTTAATTCAAACATTTTCTGACCGATTCGCACAAGGCGACAAACTATCGGAACCGGCTTCACCTCTCATTGTTGATCTTATTCCTCCTTTTTCACAAAGGGTTTTTTATGTTTGGATATCTGAAACAAAGAGTCAGCTTACGTACAAGCAAACTTTCCTTTTCTAGATGAGAAATATGGGTTATTTAATCGTCACCAGTTTAACAAAGGCTTGTGTCAAACAGTCGAAAAACGACGACGGAAAGTAATGCCTAACATGTAAACAAAGTGATCGATAACAACAAGCGTATGTTTACATGTCGTTCATTTTTTCAAAGTATTTTTTTCTGCCGGCCCGCGAAAACAATCGTTCTATCGTTATAAATTTTGTGGATGTGAACACTGGTTGGAGCTAAAAACACAGTCATCAGTAGGAAAGAGAAATTTAATATAATAATTTGTTCTTAGACGCTATCTAGTAAACGAAACTAAATAAACAAAGGATCACGTATGAAACCTATATACGCTTAATAGTATTACTTATATAGTGAACCATCCATAACATGGAAATTTACAACCCACCTATTACCATGTTAGAGCTCTCCTGGTCGGGTTCATCGTATTCAGTCCCTGGTACGGCTGATATGGAATGTATCCGGGTGACTGTTTCTAGCAGCTGTTGAGAGAAGTGAACGTAACGAGATATGATACTTTAATAAAAACATTTCCCAATGCAAAAGGGATCAGAAATTTACCCGACTGGTTTTTTTTAATTTTAAAGCAGCATTGTCCGGATCATACATTCAAGGATAAACCGAATGAAGTAAACACAAAACCTGACACAAAAGCGAAATAATAGAGGAAACATTGCTATCATATCATGCTTGCATCGTTTAAAGCCGAAGTCTTACTAGGCAGTTTACAGAAACGAATGATTTGACATAGAAAAAGTACTTTTAATTAAATTTTACAACCCGGTCTAAATTTGAAGAACTTAAAAATTTCACCTAATTCACAAATGGTTTTCGGAGGGAATAAAACTTCGTAACAAATGTCCTTTTGGATAACTCTGGTTAGGTTTTTTTGACTGTGAGAAAAACACAAAGAATAATGTTGCTTACTTGGTTCTCGAAGGACTTCAAGAGGAATAAATCATGATCCGAGAATTCGTATAAGTGGAACTGTAAAACAAAACAAAAAGACGGTGTTTACTTTGAAGGATTTGCACGGTTGTCTTGTGCTGTGCTGCAATATGTGTACTTTGGAACCAATTCGTTAGAAAGGAAGATTCACCTATGAGGACAACGAATTAGAAAACAGGACTTATTTTTTGTGTCTGACTATCAGGCTAATTATGACGCAATAAATACAAAAACAATGGTCTGGTTGAATAAGAACCTGGGTCAACAGAACCCCTGGAGTGTATGTCTGCCGGCAGTTGCGCAATCATTGTTTCAAACCATTGGTTTAACTGACTGTAGGTTAGAGAGATTGTGTTCTGGCAAAGTTTCTGTGTACAGATCAAGGTGGTGTGTGAACCAACCGGCTGTTTTTGAACAAAGCACACAGTTCGAGAACGCCGTATTGTTGAAAAACTTTGGAGGAATCTGAAATTTTCACGAAACTTCCCGACGCCGCAAAACGAGCCGTTTTTTGATATTGCACAGACAGCGGTCGGTATCCAGCATACTCCTGAAAAACTTCCAGACCTACTCGTATCAATCCAATAACAGTTGCAATTAACTATCACTCTAGCAGAAAGCGGGACGTCCTATTGGAAAACGCTTGAGAGATGGGTCGGAAATTAGTTTAATGTGAGGGTGTACTGCATGGTTCTTTGGAAAACGATCGAACAGAGTTGGTGGTGTGCGTTAATAGCATTACGATCAAGCGAAATGATCACAGAGCGGTCAAATTATTCAAGTAGTTAAACTCTACAAAACCGTTCTGTGAATTCTCGGCTAATCTTGAGTGGTATGTTCGTAACTTATCCCTGAATTTGGACAGTATTTTGCTTGTAGAGCTGCCAATAACGCCCAAATTTTAGCGTTGACATCGTAAAGATAGTTAATTTGATGTAGAGTTTTAGTTTGAAAGTTTCCATCATCTACTGTAACCAAAGAAAGATTGAAACAAACATTGGTCAGCTGGTACCGTCAGTATCTAAAATATATATCGCAGCAAACAAAGCGGCTGTGAGTCAAAAAAACCTAAATGTTTTGAGCTGTTTACAAGAAAACCGGCGAACAGTGTTTTTCCATGATAAATAAAGAATTGGAATCATTGTGGTGAAATAAACTGATTATATTGCCAAAATAAATAGTATATCAGCTGATAGCCCGGAGTTCTTTAAGATGAAAGCTAACAAACAGAAGATACCAGTTATAGAGAAGTCGATGTCTAAAACAGTCAACCTGAATAAAACTGAGGGAAGTAAATACACGACTGATCTCGAGCGCATGCGTCCCACTAAAACAGTAGTCTCTAGACTATATTTTCTACCTGGTTTATAAAAAGTCTACTTCAGAGGCTCATATTACACACGCGCAACTAGCCCTACCATGACTGGTCAAGTGACTCGCCAGTTTTTTAAAAGTAAACCGATCTAATCCAAGACCTAAACATAAACACACAAAGAGTTTTTTTATTCGGTCACTTCGCTATTTATAAACGTGCTTCTGCAAGAGTTAATTTGTTATCTTTGAGATTATGTTGTGTGACGATAACCACGTGGACCCCCCAAAGAATGAATTAAGAAGACTTTTGATGTATTGCTCTAGTAACGCTCAGTTTCTGCAGTTTGTTGACAGAGGTGGAATGGCAAGGAGCTCACATCTAGGTCTCCTATTGGTTGGTGTTCTCATGAGTAGAATGGGGACTAGCCAGTTCTCAGTAGTAAATTAACAGTCCACATTTTATAAGTGTTGCGTGGATGACGTTTCACACCGTCATTGAAAAATCCAAAGTAAACAGTGCAACGACAGCGTTTAAATCAGTCTAAAACCATAGTAAACTTGCCAAGAAGTCATGCAATAGCCAACTTAATTTTTTGAATGTTGGCTTATTGAAAGTAGGAGACGTTTCAGTCCAACAAGAAGTCTACTGGAAAAGACTTGGGATGATCAGTAGACGCCTAGTGGCAATTTCGTTCCGTTAAATTAAACGTGAAACCTCAGGCGATGTCTCACGGATACGGCATTAAACATATGCTCTGCTGACAGTTTGTTAGCTAAGCTAGGCCTTCCGCAGGATACATTCATACTGAAAGACTACCATGACGTCTTGTTCAAAAGGTAACGCAGGTAGCAGCGGTGACATCTAGGTCATTCTCTGTGAATGATTTTTTCGTCTGTCTTTCAAGATTGACCATATAGCTGAATATATCATATATATATGATATATATACAGCATATATAAGTTCAGAGGTCGGTCGGAACAACCTATTCTATTGCGGAGTTATGCGTGCAAATTTCAACGCAACCCAAAGATAAACATTCGTATTCTACAACTAGTTACGCACTCACTTGATTGCTAATGTCGAACATCATATGTTAGTCGTACTGAAATGCGAATGTCTGATGGAGTGCATAATTATCATCTTGTCTGTTTAATCAGTAAGGCGGGTAAAGTGGTCTCATGCAAGATTGCTGCCCATTCGCTTGATTCTAACCACTCTGTCCGGAAGAAAGGTGTCCTTCAATTTGACTGACAGGAGTCATGAAGTCGATCCAAAATGGTGAATTTCTTAGTGTTGACCATTGCAGAGACCATTAGTATCTGTTTGCACCAACTTGACCTTTGTACTCAGAAAACTTTTGCGAAAACACTTGGTCTGCCCTGGTTTGCCGTCAGTCAAACACAGTTTGAAACAATGATTGCGTAACTGCTAACAAACAAGCAGTTTATGAGTCCTACCGGTTTTTTCTCTCACCTTGGTTAGTGTTTTCACATTTATCGTGTTGTAATTAGCCTGTTGATCAAACAGAAAATGTCCTGTCCGCTACTTTGTTTATCCCATAACTTTAGAGGGATTTTTCGAATGAGAACCAATCAATCTTCAAACATTCCGGTTCCGTTAGGAGTTCGAAGTTTTCTGCTTTTATTTTTGTCTGAAAAGAACTAAACCAATCTTGCTGCGCAAGTACTTTCAGCGCTACCACTGGTTACTTGAAAACCTGCCGAAGCTGCACTTTATGGTGTAAGTTGGATGACGATAATTTTGTAGGAAAATATAATGTGGCAAGATTCGTTAATTTACTGTGAGAAAACGGTAATGGTAGTACGCAGGCTTTGAATCATCAACGTAGATGTATACCTGTATAAACCCCCGTTTGCATTATGGCCTAACTTATGGAAATTGTTTTGCATGACTTGCTGTGATGTTTGCCATTTTATTTGTGAACTACTTGACCGAAAATCTTGTGAAGGCTAACAATTACTTCAACCTCGTTAGCTTACCTAATATTTGAGTTCCAAAGTAGTTTAACACAAATGTATTATTGACCAAGAATTCAAAAACAATCTCGAAAATTCGAATCGAAGTTTAACCACAAACTGGCAGCAAGCAAACTTTCATCACATTAGAAATTCACCAGCTTTTTGATTCAGTCTGACAAGTTGACAATAAAACTAAGTTGAATCACTAATAAGTAGTTCGAAAGATTGATGATTTTTAGATGGGACCCAACTGTGAAAAGTCAGAGTTTCTGCTGGATTCGAACCAGCGACAGAAACAACATGCCTGTACGCGGCAGGCGCTCTACCAGCTGAGCTACGAAACCACCTCAGGAGCTCGGAAATTTCACATTTGGACTCGGTTACCCACCCGTCCCACTGTCTCATATGGAATCCACCAAATGATCCAGAGGATCGATTGCCCCGGCAGGATTTCTTGAACAGTTCACGCTGGAATCCAACAACGCCACTGTTGAGTTGAATCAGTTTACCTCAGATCTTACGCAAGATATTCCAGATTACTTTCATTGATATTTTTTGATTATTCAAGCACAAATATGCACTAAATTTAGTATGCGACTAATATTAGAATAGCACAGTTAGAGGTTTGCAGCACTTCAATCCAGAATTATTTGTATAATGTCTGTGATATTTCTCCGAAAATGTTCGATAAACCACGTTCACCCGTCATGCAACGATAAGATTGATCACAAACTGAATTATCGTTTCTGTTCCTAAGTTTTGATTAGAAATAATTTAAAATAATACAAAGTCAATAATCTTTGTATATTTCTAAAATAACTAATTTACATTTCATAGCAAGATACCATCTGCGTATTCATTGCCTAACTGACAGATTGCGTGCGGACGTGATAATCCGGTTTTGTTGCCTGAACACTGGGGGACATCCACGTGGTTATATTAGGAATCTGGTTGAATTTATAGACCAGCCTTGCTCTCACAATGTAATTTATTCTAATCTGGAAGAAAATACTACGGTCATTAAAAGTTTTCATAAAGACTAATGAACGCTCGCGTTAATATTTGAACAAAAGCGGAAATAGGGAATTTGTGATAATATTCAATCCCTCTTCTGTCAATTAAACATTTGGAAGGCACGTCAATAATGGTATTTTGCTGCATTTTTTCCGAGTCGCATGATTCAGGTTTTACTTGGTAACAGTTGAAAAGGGAATAATCATAGAATGAAATGAAATGAATTTTGAAAAAGAAATCTTCATTGGAACCAAAGTGGGCCGATGAAAATAGAGTTTACAGACAATAAAAAGACAACCAGTTTCAGAAGCGGTAATAAAAGACATTCACAGGTCTTCAAGTTCTTTCGGCGTTAGAAATTACAAGACAAACAATAGCCTAAAGTTGACATTGGCTTTCGTAACGGTAGTGCATTGGCAGAGCTAAAGATGACTGAACTGTGCCAAAATTAAGGCAAAACTTGTTTAACTCTAACTCTTTGCTTCTGTCATTTTGGTCTGACGTAGCAGTATATAATGTTAAAATTTATTACTGTCGAGTTTGTAAATTTCGCAAAAATTATTTGAAAGAAACAAATGTTTTTGTTTTCAGTGAAACTGTTCATTGAAGTTTCCGAAGTGTGACGGAGTTCAGTCAAAGTAATAGTTTTAAGAGATATTAAGTTAAAAATGAGTCGAGGTAGGTCAAACCAATTTGACACCAAAACACGGGGATCATAGTACCTGTGAGAACGTACAGCTGGTTTGCCGAGTAGAGAGATTTTTCGGAGCACTAGTGACAAATTTTTCTTGTAAAACTACCTAATAAAATCTGTTTAAAATGAAACCGTTTCATGAAGGAAGTCTCTCATTTTTTGTTTACTTTTGCCAAATTCAGTGAAAAATGGGCTATGAAAGTTTGTAGTGTTCAAAGAAAATGGTTCAGTTTGTCACCTACCTTACACTATCCCTAAAATGTATAGCCATGGTAACAGTACTGTTAGCCGAATTTACGGCAGAACTTTTCGCTTTAGGTAGTAATTGGCGTTTTCCAAGTTGTATTGGTGGGCAGATCAAAAATGATTTGGTGTTTCTGCTGCATGATGAATACAATTAAGAGTTGTACTTATTAAATCATCATGTATTTTGTACTTGAACTCGATACAAATCTGTAAGGTGTAGTGAGAAATTTGCATTTTGTTGTGTAATGCGGAATCCCAAGATCTTTCGTTTAAAATAAAACACTGGACTAGATTTAAAATTTTATCGGGAGTATACCGTTTTTTATCCCTAGGTGACAGTTGAGTCGTCTTAGGGATTTAACCAAATACAGCGTTCAGCTTCGTTTATAAGGCTACAGTAGATGCACTAATGATGTTGGATTTCACATACTGTGTAGTACAAAAATATCCTTAGGACTTTATGCAACTCAAAATACCGATCAAGGGAACGTTGTTGACAATTCCATGATAAGTCATAGAATAGATTCAGTGTTATGACAGAATCGGAGGTTCCGTATGATGCCTCTCCATATACTTAAACAATTATATAGTCGTGATATGGGGCATACTCCAAAACCAATAATGTGAGAATGGGTAGACAAACAATTCGCACACGTGAATCGGATCATTACATTTTACTTCGAAAAAGATAGCCGGAGATGGCTGGCGAATGAAGTTACTAGCTGTGATGTGAGCTTTAGGTTTGCTATTTTTTGGAGACGGCGCTAATGACTGTCCACTGCGTGAAGCGTCTTGAATGATAGGCCTTTGAAGAAATATCACCTCCTTACTCTCAATACAACACTTTGCTAGGTCTTCTGAGGTACCGCCCGAGGCAATCACTTTTCTGGCACATTTTGCTACCTCAGTCGTTAATAAGTGACCTTATCGTGCTTAAGTTTCATGAAGAGTTATCACGTTACATTTCTTTATTGGAAGACATTAATTTTTACAATTTAACAATTCTTGCCAGCTTATATATCTTCTCGCTATAGGACAGTAAGAGTAAATGGGCGACGACCTTGACAGTAAGGCTAGGCAAAGTAGACGGAGGAGATGTTGAAGTTGTTTATTCCAGCTAGTCAGCTTAATCTCACTCATTCTTTTGTAGAATGTTCCTTATGCCGACAACCGAATGAAATGATTGATGGTTCCTCAACTTGGCTTAACAGTTTGCTAACGTTATTTAATCTTACAATTCCACTAGAACAAAAGGCAGCTACAATTTAGATTTGCCAAATTTGTCAAATATTTTAAGGTCTCAACAGCAAAAACGTTTGCAATCATTCTTTTGCTGCAGCCATATATTGCCGCATTACGTCAATACTTAAAACCTCAACCGTTTATACACATATATGTATATCGAAATGACGTTACCAAACTCACATTGTAAGCTAGAAACGTACAAACGCTGCGAAAGCTAGCCTCAGTTTTTCTTGCATTAGCCTGTGCTCGTTCATCCTTCTAAAAACGTTCTATGCGACGCCTATACATTTAACTTTCACTGAAGTCAAAGCATTAGGGTTTCGTGGTTAGCCTTTGTTCTTGTTTAGTTTCGAAGATGACATAACGCAATCAATTCTGACGAGAGTTTAGCATGTGGCGTGAATAAAATCGTGGAAGTTAGATAAGGCGTCTGCTAAGGTAGATAGAAGAATGTCACCCTTGTATTGTACGCTTAGAGAACTGTGGTCATTTTGGACCCAAATGTAGGCGCGTTTGACCTAGAATAATCTATAGTAAGAATGAGGTATGTCATTCAGAGAGATAGAGAGAGTGACATTGAGTATTATGGGTTCTGAGTACACTGTGGTTAAGTCTACCATTACGAAGACGTCATCGAGAACAGTTCCATTTCTTTTAAGTAGTTTGCAAATTATATCCTTCCTATGACAGAACACACGGATTCAAGTGTAAAGTGGGCGACAGAGTGCTACAGAGGACGTGATGTAAGGAGAAACCCGGTCAACTGAGAGGACCGTTTTAGGTTCGCTTTATGTCATCGTGATGAAAGACTCAGTTTGCACAGGACAATTAATAAAGCTTCTGCAACGTACTTCCCACAAACCGGCTGCAGAATGCTGCCATAAAACAATGTCGTAGATTATGAGAGATGCCAACGGTTTTCTGCAATGAAAAGCTGAATGTGAGAATCTGACTGAACGTTAACGGCAATCCCGGTGAGCGATCGGTTTCATTTCTTTACTGTGTTCCTTGGTTGGAGTATTGGCTCGTTTTACTTTCCGATACTGTGTTATTTATATGATAATCAGACAGACGTATTTGACAGCATTGCCGCAGTTTTACAGGTAGTAAAATACAGCCTTTTTAAATATTTGCAACAGGATGAGTGCCATCTATATTTTCCGGAGGTTATGTTAAACAATGATATACCGTCAAACTGCGGTGGTTTTCACCCGAAAAGATGATAATGGAAAAACATAAACAACTGGATCATATACTTACCGATACAAAAACAAATGTTCCTCCATAGGGTGACGTCGGAGATGCGAAGCAACCAATGACTGAAGTTATAAATTAAAGTCAACTGGTACAGTAGTTGGTGGTAGATAGTGTTGTACTTCAAGGTTACGTGAAATATTCAGTTATTTAGCTCGTCCATTATGCAGTCTGTTTACATTAGTAAGTTGTGTTTGTAAATTACAGTAGACAGGCACATGCAAATATATACGACCAAATAAAACAAAGATTTTCTTAGGAATATAAATTAGGTTTGTTTAACCTTTGTAGAATTCTCTCCGGAGTTGTATACACAACGGTTGAAAACTTGCTTGCAGAATACGTATTGAGTTGAAACTAAAACAAATGTTCTACTCACCTCATGTGTTGATTAATTGAGCGTTACTACCTTCTTTTGGTTTGAATGTCACTTCTGCTCCATTTTCTGATCAATAAATTTGTTTAGAGAATCGAATGTGTCTAATTTCCCTTGCTTTCCTCATTCAATCGGTTGGAATAACTACTGTCCTATCGTTAAGTTCGGTTTACCTCATCAGCTAGATTTGATGAATCCAATCAATACTGCTTCTGGCTACGTAATTTATCACAACTTCACACTTAGTCAGCCATATTTAATAGGCGCATCACTGTTTTTTGAAGTGTGATCCGTTCGATGCGTCGTTCTGTGATACGTATTTTTTTTACAGGGGTATATGGGACAAAATCAAACTGTTTGGAAATTTTAGTATGGCTTCTATATGAGATGTTGGACGACACAAAACTACTGTTATTTAAATGATCAATGATACATAAAAACCACCCAATGTTACACAATGCATGAGGGATTTATCAACACTTTTGTCTAAACATTAGAGGGGTCAACCATAAAGCTG
This sequence comes from Paragonimus heterotremus, assembly GCA_013368495.1. Classification (NCBI taxonomy): domain Eukaryota; kingdom Metazoa; phylum Platyhelminthes; class Trematoda; order Plagiorchiida; family Troglotrematidae; genus Paragonimus; species Paragonimus heterotremus. The sequence goes on from LUCH01000177.1 coordinate 167,643, forward strand.
AAAAGAGGCAGTTTCAATAATATCCAGCCCGATAGAATGCAGCTGAGTTTTTAATGCTAGGGCTCAACGGGTTTAACTTTATGCTTCTTTCTATTACTTTTAGTGAGAAAGTGCAGTTAACTTGAGTGCCTCTGTGTCCATGAAATATATTGAAAAACACACACATGTACACATGATCAGCTTGTATAGAATCAGCTTTGCAATCTGTTTACCACTGTCGTTAGTAGTAAAATGCATTGCTTACAAGTTCTGCATGTCACTTGCTTTCTCTAAGCTGATTACAGAAGTTAACCATTGACCGTGTTCGTTACCCTTAAGTTGAAATGATGATATCTGACCATGTAAATCTTGAGGGGAGATGTACGATGCTGAGTTGCACAGCAGAAATAAAAAAAACTTTATGATTTAAAGCAAGATTTTAAGAATAATAAAGTCAAAAATACGACTTGGTAAACGTTAGTGTTTTTGGGTTTCGTCATTCTGTTAAGTGCCAGACATATATACATATGAGTTCAGATTGATTCCTGTTACATTGACTTGGTGGTCGGGCTTGTGTACTGCTTTGGTCCGGCGGACTATGCTAACTAGGAATTCGGTCTTTCCAAGTAAAACTTTGTCAGACAAGTCAGAGGATTTTATGTCGCACTAATGACCCCGTAGGAGGATTTAATTAATGAGGCACGGTCCTACGAATACACAGCAGAATTGGTTTTATAGCTGTGACATTGTTGTATTCCGTATCAGACATACGGGTGTTAAAAGAGGTGCCCTAAGGCAAAGAGCACTCTGATCGCTCAACGGTTGATCGTGACATCTAGCGTATCAAGCAGTAAAGTCGGGAAACATCCGGCATCACCCAAAAGCCTGAAGTAGGTTGAAATATATCTACTGCGCGCAGCAGTAGTCAGAATCAGACATTAATGTGTTATTAATTGCGCCTTTAGGCTAGACAAGCTCTTCACTGTCAGGTGAGTCATTAGCTCTTGATGGAGACCCCAGAAACTCTATATGACGCTGTTTCGCAGGTGAGACTTTTGATTCAGAGACTTGGGGTCTCCCAAGTCAACACCCTTCTGCTATATATTAACGATGGAACAGCCTTCTTCTGACTGTGGCAGTATTCACCCATCACGACTTTCTCTTTCTATTTTATCCCCACCTCCACGAAGTTTTCTGCCTTTTATGTACTTTCGGGGATATTTGTTTTCTAAAGCCAAGACAACTGGCAGACACTGATGCCTTCAACGTCTGCATTCCCCGATATGTCTGTTGGCAAGCTGCTCTGACAAGTATTAACTAAAATCTGGAGACTGATGTGTGCTGTGTGTCTCAGACACGCGCCTACGATTCTAGCATCATCATCCACTTGAGCTCACCTCTAAATAACTGTCTATTGAAACGTTTTCCTATCAGGGTTCCCGGTATCGTTGAACCTGAACTGCGCGGTTAAGCTGGGGTAGGGGTCCCACTGACTTCAAGATCCCAGGAATGTTTGCTCGACTGGATCCCAGTAAACAGTCGCTTATACGTTGTCAACATCAACTTATCGGTTAAAGTCTGTGGACGCAAACCAGAAAAGCGTTGTATATTCGTGACATCGGCGTATGCCCCAACGGAAAGCCGTTCGGATGCCACTAAGGAGGTGATTTATGATGCCCCCGTGGACCTTCTGAAGGAAACTAAACAATCAGAAATCATCATACTAGCGGGCGACTTCAATACCCATCCTGGTCGTCTTTCTCCAGAAGAGAAGTGAATGGGGGACGTTTGATGCCCAGACGTTGAAAATAGCGGAAGACTGCTGCGACTGTGCGCATCCCATAATCTCTGTATTTTGAGCACCGCATTCAGCTACATGTAGAGACACACCAACTGTGGGTTCTCTTCATGGACTTGAAAAGAACAGCAGGAAGATGTAATTCATTTGACGTTCTCCGGAGTGACGTTTCATACGCTCTTGTCACATATGGACACGTAACTAATTTTAAACATGTCGAAGTTGTGTAGAACGAAAGTTACGGCTCAGGAGATTAAATAGACTGACAAAAAAGCAAGATAAAAACCGTTGGAATGCTGACTAAAACTAGCCACATCTCTGTGCGACCAGAATGTACGAAATGTTACTCCGGAAAGCATCACTTGAATAGCGTCTTCCTATTGTTCTATTCGAGGCACTGTGTTACACGGAGGCCTCCTTGTACTTTCCAGCCATGGACACAACCCGATCATACAGAAGTCAGTTATAGGTGGCACAACTCTGTTAAAGACTACCGTGCATTTTGGAGCAGCCACCTGAACTCGGACCATGCCGGTGTGCGTGCCCGTTTTGTTTTGCCATTTGCTCAAAGGACATGTTCTCACAACTGCAACAAATTAAATGGCATCCGAACGAGAGGACTGTGAAGAAAGATAACCAGGAAGCAGAGGTGAACAAGTTGCTCAGTTCGAATCAGATAAGACAACTTAACGAACGCGAGGAACAAATAGCAGTAACTACAAAGATAAGTTGTGGGGAAGTGTATTTCGAAGGAGCTATATAGTTACGACAGAAATGAATTACTGTCACGCTGATAAACCTCATGAACAAGCGTGGTTCGATTACACCTCGTTCTGAATATGATGACGACCGTCAAAACCTGAAACACAAGCCGACTGAGAGGTTGCACAAGGATCGTGAACACCACTTTGTCAAACAGTCAAACGAGAGAAGAGCCTTTTAACCTGGGAATAGTAGAAAACGTTTCAACTGATCTGTCGTTGCAATGGTTATCGAGTCAGTGTAGATTCAATCATATGCTGGAAAGTTGGTTAACTCATCATCAACCAAATTGACAGGTGACTGCATATTTTGCAAAACAGTTCAACTAGCCTAAATTAGACCATGTGGATGACGGGAACCGAATGGCCAGTTATTGCATTCCAGACGACCCTACGTCGGAAGCAGAAGTGTCTCTGGAACCCAAGTTATTGAAACGTAACAAAGTTCATGGACAATATCTCCTTTCTCATTCCCTCCCCAAAGATTACGGACGAGGGTTGATATCAGAACTGACGAAACTGCTCCAGACAATTTGGAAACTGAAGAGATACCTCCTGATTGGTGCCTACCAATAGTAACTTCCATCCTAATAGAGAGGGCTTGAAGTCTATGTGACGACCACACAGGCTTCAGTCTAGTGTCTGTTGCATTCAAGTTACTCACTCGCGTCGTTTCACGTCGGCTTACTAAGTCCAGGGTAATTCAGATGGGTGAGATATAGAGGACATTCCGGTTCTGGCCGAGGGTGTGTTGTTCACACTTTTACTTCGTGACGGACCTCGGAGCATCAACACTCCTACAGACAGCCGACGATCGTGGCCTTCCCACACCTGAAGGCTGCTCAAGATTCAGTTTTCGTAACATTATCTGGAACTGCTTTCTCCGCAATGGAGTACGGGGAAAATACTTGAATCTGTTGAGATCAGTCTATGCTCACTCTGCAAGCAGGGTGAGGGTTTATGGACAGCTGCCTCGGTCGTTCATCATTTCTAGTGGAGTTCGTCAACGGTGACGGATTTCCTCCACCCTGTTCAACTTTGTTGTGGACGAGATTCTGGAAAGTGCACTTGAGGAATCCGGTGAGCTTGGTGTTGAGCACTTCCTTGGAACTAGGTTCACCAATCTGGACTATGCGGATGACACTGCCTTGTTTAACTCTCCTCTCAAGTACATGCAAACTACGTTGAACAAGGCGAATGACCAGGCTGATCTGTATGAAATGCGTTTCGCTCGTTCAAAATGCAAGCTGCTGCTTCAAGACTGGGACATTTTCACGCATACCTTCTTCCTTGTAGGTAATCCGCTCGGGACTGTGGGCAGTTTCACATATTTGGTTAGTACTGTCTCGTCAACTTTGAGTATGGCCGATGAGCTGTGTACGAGGATGGCACAGACATGAGTTGCTTTTACCACCCTGCATCATTCGTTCGGTTGTTGAGAAAAGGAAGGTTATATATTGCCTGCATGCGTTCTATTGTGCTTCATCATCCGAAGACAAGACCCTTTCGCAATGAAGATATCAACAGACTTACTGTGTTTGACCATCGTTGTCTGGGCCAATTGACCCACATTAGGTGGACTGATCGCATGAGCAATGCGGCCCTTCGCGGGCGCGCATTCCCGAACGCACGAGTTGCGCGAAACATTAGTCAATTGATCAAGCTTCACAGGCTGCGATGGTTGGGTCACGTTCTCCGTATGCCAGTCGAATGTTTACCGTACTGGACATCATATACTGAGACCACCAACGGTTGAGTGAAACCACGTTGTGATCAGGCAACTACGTGGTCACGAAGTATGAGGACCCTGACTACTCCATTCAGCAGCATGGGTAGGTGTCATCTGCCTGGCTGTGATTCTCGTGGCCATTCAAACCGCTGGTTAGAAGTGCTGTCCGAGATGGTGTTATACCGCAGTCAATGGATTATCTACATCCACAGCGTTCCTAATTCTTTTACTCAGCTTTCTTTCATTAAATTTCAACCCTCTTCGTAGCATTTTCTTCCAAAATATCCCACGTCATTTTTGAGGTCAGCGGCGTTCCGAGCCACGGTACTTTGTGGTCAAGCGCACGACTGTCGTGATTACGATAACGATGATCAGACATATTTTCGTATGTAAAGAAGTGGTGTTGTTGCGGAGAAACACAAGTAACACCCTCCAAACGCAAGACACCACTTAATGTTTTGCCCAGCCAAGGTCATGTTTCTGATGTTTTGTAGCTGTCACGTTTGGTTCATGTAATTCCATCATGAATTTCAAACCACCGATTATTCCCAATTGATACGGACAACTGGCCTTCGCGTGAGTTTGATATCACTCGATGGGCCGTCTTTGCAAAATCGTAGAAGAGAGATATTTAGCACATTTTTAATCTTTCGGTCAAGTCCATTCAACAAAATCCGGATGATAGAACAATTAGCTTGAAAGTAAAACTGCAACAGAAAAGTAATTACATCAAATTCTTTGAGGACAGTAAGCTTTAAGCAAACACCTGTAAAGTAGGGTTACCGTCATATACACGTTTCTAATGTAAGGTATTCCGACCGATTGCTATATCGCAATGCACGTCAAAACGTAGTGGATCACTAAACTTGCGAAGTCATACTTCTACGTTTAGAATGGTCACATTTGGTAATGTGGACAATGAGTTTTTAAAGAAATAATTTACGAGAACCTTTTTCAAGATAAAGTCGCAACTGCATCACGGGAGCAATGGATAAGTTATCTTTATGCAACTTATCTGGATAGCAGATGACAAAAATGCGTTGTCTTCAGGGAACATTTTCAGAACAATTCCCAAAACCAGGGTGTGTGTTTTCAGAATGGAGGAAGAGCCAGTGTGCTTTGTAACAACTGAGACCTTGCTTATGCTGATCTTAAAGAATCTACGGATAAAATTTGTTCCGAACGTTTACGAAAACGTCTAACACACTTCACTCAGAGAGGTACAACTCAGTATTGTTGCGCGTTGATATGGTATATCACACTAACTACTAGTACTGCAATCATTGTTTAGGTCATCCTTGAGATTACATGGACATTCGTGACGGTAGCCTTCTTGGACGGGTAATGTGAACATTATTCAGAAGCGAACATGACCAAATGCTTGCATATTATAGTTTAGTCATGCACAATGTAAAGTCGGGGGTGCATTGGTTCACCGGGTTTATTCCTGAAAGCTTTGCTAAAGTTTTATTCTCGCCCGCAGCAAGAATCTGAACTACTGACGAAACATATCAAGAGTAAAACTCAAGTATAATGCTTCATTTCAAAGTGTGCTAGCTGTAAAGCTTGTGAGAACTTGAGAGTTGCGATCATTTGTTTCTGGGGTTAACTTCATATTAACTGAGGACACCTACTACTCATAAGTAAAATAAATAAATGTTACGAACACGATAACTATCGTCTGGCTACAATACAGAGGTTTGCCTTACAACCGTACTTGCGAATAGCGCAGTAAATAATAGCTTTCTATGACAGCAGCCTTCGAAAATTAGTTTTCCAAGCGGAACCTGTCAAGTGACATTTGACTTTAAAAATGTGAATGAGTAAGAAAAATGAGTCTGAGTTTTCGTGCATATGATATCTAAATACTACTCTAGATGACCAGAAACGGGCTTGGTCAAAAAACAGAACATTCCACTTTGAACAATGTTACTTACCAAATTTTGACTGGTCTTCTGGCAGTAGTTCCAAAAAGAATATGTCTCTTAAATCTTTGTCCTGAATTTCTTCCGCTTTCAGTACCAAGCAGCATGATCTGTTAAGCAGTAATGCCATCAGAATGGAGAAGCTGATGATAGAGTTATGATTAACTGTCCAATGTATGTACACATAGTCATTTGAACATTTGAGAAAACGGGGGTTCAAAAATCAGCTGCTAGGGAACAGGTTAACTGTCAGGTAAAGATCTATCAGCGTAACAAACGAGTCTTCCAATAAACTTGGCAAGCCAAAAAGTCTCGGAACAACGAGTAGTGTAAGCAAAAGCCAAGCTGTTTATTACTCATTCAAATAAGCAAAAAAGTTAAGTACGACAATATCGCCGGTAAAGAAACAGAGATTCGGTCGTTACCAATAAACGGTCACTCGCATTGACATTAAATCTCTTTATGGAATCGAGTGTGAGAATGGAGTTTTAATCCTCCTATTGCTTACCAGAATAGTGTAACCCTGTAGTTACCTGAAGGCATGCACCGGATTGCACTCTGAGGAGACCTTGGTAACCGTTGAGTCATTTACTCGAAGTTAAGTACAACAAAATTAATATGTCCAAATTCTTTATAGCATTTCTGAGCAAACCGTAGATTGTCGGATTGTCTAAAGAGGAGCTGCAGTAAGTGTCATACTAAAATGAACGAATAACTTAACGAGTAAATGACTCTATCAAACCACAGAATGCCTTAAACGTGTTGAATGCTAGACTTATTAAGGATCCTTAGTCAGTAGCAAGAAAACTTGAGCAATGTTCAATACCGATGCAAAAATACCATTTGGTCTTGTCTACTGTAAGCTCAACAACCCAAGAATTAATGTAAGCTTAATAAGCAAGCGTGGTTTGGTGCCGAAGCTCCGATCGTGACAGACATATGCGCCATTGGCTTGTTCTGATGAAAGTGACCATGAAACCTGGTATTCCTGTTCGAAACCAGCTGACTAACAGTTTACTGGAATGAGGAAGCTGCAATCATGCGCGAATAGTGCTCACTTCATAATTGTTGTACAGTTACTTTTGACAATCCTTATTTGATACTGCTCAGTTATTTTATGTTAGACGGACAAGTGAGACATAACACGCTTGTGTGTATATTGTTTAATGACAATCATCCACATTGTTTTCGGTTCTGCGGGCTAGTGAAAGAACCATTTGCCGCGCTGATTTTCAAGTGCTAACCGTACTCTTATGAATGTTTAATGAAAAACTTGCTGAAATGGCACCGACTGCTGTTCCAATGGACCTTTGCCAAGATTAGTGAATCCTGTATCTTTGAAAGTCTATGAATATTAATAAACGGGGAAATGAAATTTCAAATTATTCGATGATCTGCTCGTAAAAATTGAACTCCGGCCAAATTCAAATCTGCGATCTCAACAACTACTGCGGCCCGTATACAATAAGTGCTGTATCAGCCGGGTTAAAGATCTACAGTGGAGCCTGAAAACTTTGCAGCAAAACTGCAATACTCAATTGTCTCACTCCTTACGTGGTGCCTACCAACTCAGGATTTTAAGTGAACTCTGCAGAAAGTTTTAACCACACTAAACTTTTGGTGCGTATTTTTATGAAGCAAAAGAGAGTGTTTAAAGATTGATTTATTTATATCTGAAGTTGTTTAACAAGAAAACCGGTGAGAATCGGTACTGAATATTTCAGTGGTCGATATGTAACAGAGTACCAGTTATCGTTTGTATCTACGTATCAGTCACAAAGAAAATATTGCATGCTGATTTTTTGCTCGATTTGCCATTACAAAAATCGGCTATTTTTAATATCATTTAAAAGTTACGTTTTTAAAAATTGTATACCGTAACTCTAACCACAAATAATGTGGAATGTGTTACACACTGAACAATAGTTAGTATTAAGCAAACATCTACTGGTTTGGGAAAACGTCAAAACGATTGACGTTTGCATCTTGTCTTTACTCTAAAAACTCCTATGAATAACTGAGTAAGTTGCACAATCCAAAGTATCCTGAGTCAACAAATGAGTTAAGTGAGTCGTGGCAGTGAAATTAAGGAGCAAGTTTTTACATAGTTGCAGCTAACCGTGTTTTTGCCTCGGATTGCTGGTAAAGGATATTTTTTTGTACAGTGCGAATTCTGCCTAATTTTGCAAAGCATATCACAAACAATCCTGCGAGTTTTAACAGTTCTAAATCAGGGTCTTGTTCGCATTTTTACAATCTTTATTCGTTGCCAGTATGTCTGACGGTGCAAATTAATTTGCGCCGGCTCCATGGCATGCTGTTTCATGAAAATAATTTTTAAGTTGATTTTTTATGCCTCACCCGAATTCGTCGAATATTTTATTCACACCCCCGTGCACAGGACTTCCTGTGAACGTGTCTGTCGTTCAGATTAAAAACTTCTTATACCTCTCAAGTGTTACACCACAAACGATGCATTACTATACTGACACAACCACAACTAGACATGAACGTTAACATTCGCTAACCGTATACTCAAATTTGAAACAAATTTTGGAGTCTTTCTGTCTGAATGATTTAAAAACAGACTGGAGTTTCAAGGAAATGTGTGTATTTATTACGGTTGCATGAAGTCTAGTGGACCAGCGTAATAACTGGCCACTTATTTGTTAGTATTTAATCCACTATCTTTTTAGGTATGATTTTTATTCTTGTTTTATTCGGTAATGAGTCCTCGCTTCAGAATCATGTAATCCCTACTTGACAGCTTAACCAAACAGCCGTTTAATATAAGTAACGTAAGCGTTTCTATAAACCTGTCTATCAGTTTGATCGGCTCATTCCATTTTAGCATGCATAAAAAAGGAAGGCGTAAAAAACCTATGTTGGTTTGTCATCAAGTTGGTTCTTCTGTTGGGCTTTATATCACCTTCATTTCGTGTTTACCGTTTTTCCTGGACCGACTACAATTTTTCAGCATGGACGCAGTTCCATTAAGATGATGCACAATCAGATGATACCATGTTGGTATACATGGAAGCAGTTCATTTCGGAATGCCAGTCTGCACTGGTTGCACTCTTTCAGTCATATAACGTCGATTATGTTGATTTATTATGTTTACCCACAAACTCACACTCTATCGAAAGCGACGTTGATAAATCCGGTGGCCGAGTAAACAAAAATTTCGGCTCATAGGATAGGAAGGTTGCTGGTTTGCGCATCTTTAGGGTTAACTCCATCCGATGACTCAAATACAAACAAACACAACGAGGTGTCGGTTGGAGACCATACCCCACTCGAAATAGCTATCTTCAAGATTCAGGCGAAAGAAAGACACGAGGTTAACGTTCTGGTCTCGTGTTCGCATCCGATGGCTGCATCCAAAGTGAAAACTTGAAAGCGAACACACACCCAAGAATTATTTAGTATGAATTAATCTTTCGCAGAAAATAATTCCTGGCAATAGTTAGTGAAGCTTTTCCAATTTTGAGTTAACATAAGAGACACGGTAAGACACTGCGTCTGTGAACGAGGAATTCACCAAAACACCTGTTACCTAGCACTTTGTAAATAATTTTTGCAGGTTTGGTTATACAATAAATTTTATTGTGTTAATGAACTTACTTTGGGAGAGTTGACGCCTCATCGGTAGAAGAATTCCGATTTAGTTCATTTGGCTGCAGGCGAAAAGTCTTCTTACATCGCCGCGAGGAAGCGCATGATAAATTTTTTACGTTACGTTGTTTTTGTTCACAGGGAGTTTTAGTGAGTTCGTCAATTCGATTGATTCGAAACAGGTTGAGCAACTTCATTGCCTGCAGCTGACCGTATTTATGAGCTTGGTTGACCACAATGAACTGCTGCTTGTTTGCATCGATGAGTAGGACAAAACATTTTGGAAAAATGTCGAAAACAAAGTGAAATTTATTTCTTATAAGTGGGCAAATAAAACATTTTTCAAACTGCTTTTAAAATGTAAAAATTACAGGAAGTTTGCAAAAATGTCCCCAAATAAAATCAACCTCGTTAATTCAGAGTTAGTGAAAAAAATGACTGAGGTAATAAATCATTTCGAGCGTAAATTTTTTTCAATTATCCGCTTACTTGTTAGTGCTTGTGTATTCATGACGGCAAATTCAACAAATCCCTTGCAGACGATAAACTAAGCAACATTTTGCTCACTGATTTGAAATTGACGTCACAAGGTGTTATGTTTACTTAAAAAGAGGAAGCTAAAATAAGAATGATTTACATCCTATTAAAAGATTTCGAGTTTGAACAAATCGATTAATTTTGTTAACTCAATCGGTTGTTAATAGTTACTTTGAATGTAAGGCAAAAGACGTGCTGTGAAGTTAACTAGTGCTGCGTATGACATACGACATCACAACATCCACTTTTCAACACCACCAACGATTGAACGTTTTCATCTTTCGCAAGTTAATTCGTGTCTCATGAGGCATGAAATAAACCCGCCCATCTCGGTTTATACGATAGCATGTTCCAGCAAACAGATGTAAAACTGCGAGAGACAATATCTATATAGACAGCCAGTAATTATTTATAGAGTGTATAACTCATTTGTTTACCACATACTTCACAGTGAAATTGTGAACCTGAATGTTGAAATTGCTGGAGGTCTAGATTTGTCTTCGACTTTAACAAACCTGAGTAACTAGAGGTAGTTATGTACATATTTTGTTAATGTTTCTAAGCTTATCAGTTTTCTAGTAAAAGTCCTAAATTAACTAAATAAAAATATCGTTCACTGCACATACCTGATAAAACATTCACATTCGGCTAAACCATTCCGGCAACTCTCTTTGGATGTCAATTTTGTATGTATTTCTTAGGGAGACTGGGGTTCAAGCGGCTACTTTCACAAGGTGTAACTTTAATTGCACAGATCACGAAACATTTCCTGGACTTAGAATACCATTCAAGTAAAGAATGTATGATGTCACAAACTCCAAAATTTCAGTACAGACTTTTCATCTGTTTTTGTGGAGGTACTATTGTGTGTGTGTGTGTGTGTGTGTGTAAAAGCAGATCAATAATCGGAAGGTAACGAAATTAATTTTGATCAAACCACCTAATAACACAAAAAGCAAGAACACGTTTCATCCGAGTTGTTTAAAACACCAACAATATGTTTTCAAACATCTGTTGGAAATAGCATACAATGAGTTTGCTCTGTTTCAATTGAAGATAGTACTGTACAGCACTTTTGAAGACATTTTTCTGTTTGACGAATTTCAGGTAGTGAAGCTTTAGAAAACAAAACTATGTTAACATTCAAGGGTATTTAAAAAATGGAATTGATCTAAAAAGCTTTCCGAAGTATTTCAGTTGATAATCTACGTTCAATATGCGTGACGATGCTTAAGATCAGTGAGCAATATTCTACACAACGACTAAGCGAAAGTAATTAATTTCCTAAACAAAGGAAAAATAACGCGCATACTTTCACGCAGTAATGAACAAGGAAAGCGGGTTTCAATGTTAATGTGAATGAATACCAGCCGAGAAAAGACAGAAATCACTGAGATGTAGAGAAAAGAAAAACACGTCAGGTTCTATAAGTTTTTCCGCATCAGGATAAAAATGATTGAAAATTAGCGTATTATAGTCCACTTTCATTGAATATTTACACCGTTATTAAACAAGTATCGCCGGATTCGCTTGCAGGTAAAAGTTGGTCGTGCATTTCTGACTTCGTAGTCGACTTGAAAACAAACTGACACTCGGTGGTTACGGACCTGGTGTCATGTTACGCCAAGGCAGTTGGTTCGAGCCCCCATTAAAACTATCTATGCCTGATGATTCCAGCCACGGGTTAAACCGGTCGTTGTGTGTTGGCTTGAGGGCTAACATCGAGAAGCATTACATAATAACAGCCATTGTGACAATCGGTGCTTTATTTGTTGAATCAACTGGCCTACAATATTTCCAGGGGTCGTCTGAAGTAAAGCGTTGCAAAGAGTTGGAACAAGTCAACAGTCGGTAAATTTCCTTACTGATATTTGACAGAAATGATTTTAAAGTTGAACATCACTCACAATTGATCGCAGCTGTCGCATTCCCATAGACTCACCGGTCGGTCCCTATTCGGAGTCCGGTTCCTTCGTGTTTTCATTGGTTCA
>LUCH01000177.1:180355-221201 GCA_013368495.1 Paragonimus heterotremus
TAGCAGGTTGCCCGATCGGTTCAAGTCCCGGCAGTGGCGATGATATGCACTACTGATGAGCTCTAATGAGAGTGAAACTCGAGTCTAGTGCTTGTTTTCGAAAGGGTCCGACTGGAAAGTCTATGGGAATGCGACAGCTGCGATCAATTGTGAGTGATGTTCAACTTTAAAATTAACCAAATCCCCGACTACTCATCAGTAATCTAACAGAAATGATTCTTTCAGATCACGTGATCCTGTCATGAATTTTGGCTTACACGAAATAAACTAGACTTGACTAATGAGGTTAATCCGAATGTAATAGACCATTGAATAGGTGTGCAAAGAAAAGGTTCGATACTATGCATGTTCCAACATCCGCATTCGTAAAATGTTTTAACGAGACTCATCACACCTCTGTAAATCAGCAGTCGTGACTTACCCAAAGAACACTTTTGTGTACCATGTTATTATTACCATGCATTTGAACTGGCTTTTGAATGATACCTATGTAACGGTTGTCCTTATTCGAGGTCTCTGCTGGTGGCTAGGCTAAAACTCTTTCACCCATCGGAAGACAAAACTTATGAGGCTAACAAACGAAGTTTTTTTCTAGGGCTGCTATGTAATGTTACTGATGTTTAATTTTTAAACCAAACTTCTGCTAAAGGTTTTTACCTTTGAACACAATATAGTAATGGATTATTTTTCTACATGATTGAATATTTACATCACAGCGTGTAGGAATGTGAAATAAAAAGACCTGTTTGTCATAACTGTAGACCGTCTAACGAATTGAATGGCAACTGCTGTAAAGAACATGTTAAATGTTGTAATTTTTGGCCCTTTGAAATAAATTTCGTCCTTAGAGGTCAATGAGCTTTTTGATAGACGTATAAGTCGGTTATATCGCTTTGGGTGGGAAAATAATGGTTGACAAGTTTAGTTTCCATGTTAGGTGCATTGTCAATGATGACAGCTAATACGCATATGGCCTACATATTTCGACGTGTCTATTACAATAAACTGCAAGACCACGACATGCAGATTAACTATAGACACAAATTAGCTAGACAACAATCTACTACGGGCGACTCCATTCGATCAAGGATTGTGTTTCACATTGTAACAACTACTAAGACTGGAGCAATACTTCGGTTAACACTCGTTTCATTTTCCGTTCGTTCGGAGACCATCCGCTAGCTGACATCTAATGCAAAATCAAAACTCAAATACAATGACTATGAAACATACTTGTTGAGTAATTTTCAGCGTCAAACTTTGAAGGGCACATAAACAATGTGTCAACAATGTCTTAGGTTGAAGCTGCAACCATTATTCGGAACTGTAAACAGCATCTTTAGCGGACAGCAATTTACTTTCGACAGAGCTGAATTTCCGTTGACATTTTTGACTATACTAGATCTAAGATGACACCCAACTGTGAAAAGTCAGGGCTTCGGTCTCATCTGAAATCATTAATGTGCGCACATTAATGATTTCAGATGAGACCGAAAGCTCAAAAGTTTCACAGTTCGGTCTCATCTGAAATCATTAATGTGCGCACATTAATGATTTCAGATGAGACCGAAAGCTCAAAAGTTTCACAGTTCGGTCTCATCTGAAATCATCAATCTGCCAAACTACTCATTTGTTATACTAGATCTGTTTTATTGAACTCGGTCTGTTTACAGTCTGGTATAAATTTCCAACATAATGGATTAGATTGATGCCGTCGAGTAGCTTCAACCAATCGGATAATAATCTTGCTGACTTTATTTGTGTGTACGTGCTTGTGCAGTTGACAATTGCACAATATAACTAGCTAAGGTCAGTTGGGATTGGCCCCCCAGAGCGGACTTCACTGTGTCTTAATACACGTTCGGTTATTTTCTTGTATTATCCTTTTTGGTGACCTTCCCGAAATAACTCTTATTCTTCTGTTCACCAACTTTCACGCGGACTTGTCCTGTTTCTCACCACCATGCCTGAATGCGCGCACCATATCGACTGTGGCACACAAGTGGACAACAACAGATAACGCACTCAAATACAGTTCACCTTGTAGTGGGGAATATTTTTTATTTAAGACGACTGGAACTTCCTTACAATGCACTATCGGTCGGTTAAAACGCTATTACTCTGAGGTATTTGACGAGTATGGATAGACAATAGTTTTGGTGAATGTTCGTTTCCCATGTCCTGGTAGATCAACTCTTTGACGGTGTAGTCCGAAATGACCACTTCACCTCTTTCGGTTGAATAGACAGAAGTTGATGCAGCGGCTGATTTACCAGCTCCATACCTTTTATGAATGTCCGTGAGTTCAGTGAATAGTTTACATGTGAGGCTTCACATTTGCGTCCTCCGATCTAGCCGAAATACTTATCTGTCAGTCCACAGTCTATGTTTTAATAGACAGCCAGCTGTTAATCTGTGACGGTTAGCATGCTAAGCTCGATGGAATGGTACTGAACTGGGTGAAAAGCTTGAGAGGTGACTGAAAAAACTTAATGATTCCCTTCCCACATCTTGAACAAATTCGTGCAAATTTGTTTGCTCATAACTAATCAACGAACGTTGTTACTATCAAAAGGGAGGTGCTTGGCCGTGGTCAGTGTCTACGGCAGAAGACGTATATGGTCACAGGGAAACAGTCTCAGATCTATGGATTCCTCAGGTGCTCCGAGTGTCAACCTTTAATTTGAAATATCACGAGGTGAGACCCATAAATAAAGCACCGAGGTGATAGTTAATAGCAAGCAAGATATCGAGTAAGCCTTTGTCAGATAGCGTTGTGGAATACAGATCGTGTTAATTTAAATGACTGTAGTAAAGACATTTCTGATCTTTTGTCCAGTAAAACAGTTTTGTCGTAGGGCGATGAATTGCAGAATATCCCTCTCCTTATTTTTCAAGGTTTGATAAGGTGGCATACAGTCACTAATTTCTAAATAGCTGACGGTTACAATCTACAGTCCAATTACATATAACATATGGGGTTAAAAACTACAATTCTTAGATGACATCGTGCTTTAGGAAGGAGCGGAGGAGAACTAGTAAATATGAGAAATGGTCACATACAAATGGACTCGGAACATTAACCGAAATAACTTGAAACATTCTTAATTTGAATTCTCTACCCATCAGAATGTGACCGTTTCAAATGGGAAGGACTAATGCACGACTAAAATAACAAATATGCATGCGACTTATGGGCGATAGTATAAATTTAATGGGTCATATTAACCCGTAAACGTGCATAGATAACGCATTTAGCGGAATATATGGCTTGTGCCTTTTAGAATTGAAAGAACTCAGACTGTTTGCTTACAATTTTACTCCTAGTGGGTTTGACAACTTTTGCTATTTTTGAAAACGTCTTGGCAGTAAGGTAATCGCATAGGAAATAGCCTTTCCGACGGTGTAATACGAGATAGAAAGACCGGTGAAATAGATTCACCATAAACAGTGATAAGGTCTTACTTGAAATCGAATCGATTGTGAACAATCGTGGTGGGTCTTATTGTGCTAGAAAAAAGCTCTGAAGCTTCTTCAGTGTACTGTACGCACACGTGTCGCTGAGTGGTACCGTGGTCCATTGGTCTGGTATTATATACAATCGTCTGTTTTACGCCAGTGTGATTGGTTGGGTATTCACGTTTAACTAAACATAGAAGACAACTTCGGTGATGGGAAATTAACACAGATAATTCACTTTTTTGTCTATGTGGTGTAGGGTATTTTTGCTAGTTGTGTGTCAGATGAGATGTTATTACCACGATGCCAAAAGGTTGAGCCAATGTGTGGTTATTTGATGCTCAGTGGTAAAACTCTAAGGTTTAACTTCTACCGGCCAGTCGGTTCCTAACTGACTGCATTGAAGCCTCACCAAGTAAACACCTTTAAATATTCGACCCTGCCAGTCGTTCAGGGAACCAAGAGTCAACGTCGGTAGTAAGTGGCGAATTTTCACTGGAAGACAATGAAATATCTGATTGAAAAATATAAAGCAGATCCAGATGTCCGCTTCCGGTTGTACACGTTGTGAAACAGTTGGCAGTTAAAAAGATAAAATGCAATGGCCCTCCATGAATACAGAAATTACTGTTAGAAACACGTTTACAATTGAACTTCAAATTGTATGTTAATACTTGTGGATTGAACCCACCTGATCTAAAAAGGTCTAATAGTAGTATAACCGTGCTAAACTGTAAACATTAGTCTCCCGACGGCGGAATACTGATGAAAGCCAACGAAATTGATCTGTTTGCTTGAAGTGCATATCACATTACTTCGAAGAGTATTTTTGTCATAAATATTTAAGGAAGTCCTTGGTAAAATTGTTTACACACGTCGTGCGATTTATATTGCAACTGACTAATCGCCCCTCTTTCACCTTAACCACATAAGTTCCAGCGTACTGTATCTTTTTCTGTTCCTCAAAGTGTTTGAAACCTTTCACTTAAGGGAACCAAACCGAACTAAATTTGATAACGTTTGATCTTTTGGGTTCATTTCGTAAAGCATGAAAAACTGTTCAACAGATAGAAATGTTTTCTACAGCAATTTGTCCATATTGCCTCTGTTCAGCACGTTTACTTTAGTGAAACTTATGCTTATAATGCATGGTGCACTAGGTAGTTAGCCTATACATCACACTCTCAAAGCTAAATTAATCAACAGTGTTTGTAAATAGGAAGTACAAGTGAAGCTGTGCATGGCTGATTTAGTAGCTATCATTTAAATCACGATCATCAGCAAAGCATAAACAGTTTTATGTACAAAACTTCTGATTACATCCCAGTGGTTTCATCAGTAGCTTAACTGTGCAGATTGAGCCTAACAGAAATGTGAACAAGGAATGTTATGCGCGAAAAAACCTGTCTAAACATGCCGATTTTCTGAGTGGCCACTACTCTCCATTACCGGCTTACTTGGTGGGCGAGGGAAACGGTTACGCTGGTACGAAGGGTGATTTCTGATGTCATTGTTTATCTACCTGTTTTAGACGGTGTTATTCTCACTATCATAGCATTACAGAGTAATCACTATCATATGAGCTGTAAGAATTTACGCTCGTCCTCTTCCAGATGAGTATACTAAAGGTAACTTTTGGCGTCAAATTTCTGTTCATTAATGCTGTAGACCTTGGTACGTGGAACCGAAGTGGATCCACTAAAGTATGTATTCACTGACACCTCAATGAACTACCTGAAACACTTGGATAGATCGAAATCTTAGCAGACGGAAATTTACGATTAGCAAGTAGGTGATGCTTTCACGCTGTACATTTCAGAATATTGTCTAAAGCAAATGCGTGAGCAACCGAGTGCATTGCAGAAAAACTTTAAATTTACGATAGGACTGAGGTTGACAATATAGTCATTTTTCCGGATGCTATACAACCTAAAAATTTAAATAACTCTCTAGAATCATTCAACGTGAAACAACTTATCTTTAATGACAATGTGTTCATTTTACAACGTGAAACATTTGCTGGGGACGACTGCAATGTTCGTCTATTGAAAACGGTTCTTACTGAATAGAATTTGACTGACTTGGACAGAATACTATGCGGAGAGCAGCTGTGCTCTATCAAAACCGTGAAAAAACATGCACACATAGGTGCCACTGGTAACTCATCAAGGCAGTTCCTAGCGACTCAGTACAGCACAAACAATCTACAACATTGACTTACCTGCCTTATGGGTTAAACAGCCTGCTTAAATTGTGACGTCCATCTATATAGATGCAAACTATACTGATATAAATGTGCACTAAATTAAAGAAGAAGAACAACCCGTGATGCCATTTCCCTTCACTAATTACAGATATAGAATTGTACGCGGCCGCGACTATATCAAACTGAACTGAAAACAATAAGCCCACAATAGTGATAAATCGAACTGAACAGAACTTCATTGTCTAGATAACATTTTGAATACTATTTAATGACTACAGCAACAGGTTACACTAGCATATGGTTCATACTTGGTTCTTCATTAAGGTTCGGAAGAAAGTACACATCGAGATGTGAGACAACAAGCTGTCCATCAGAACTATACAGTAAACAAAAAGACAACAGAAAAAGTGTGATAACCTCCTTGCGTTGGTTAAACAAATAAACGACTGTTCAACACTAGGCACACGAGATACCATTGTCTAACTCGTAATAAACCTGTCGGATCGCGTACTGTCACAAGCTGAAAGTAAACGCCTGTAAAAGAGGTCGAATTTCTACGTCAGTCCTAGACCTCTAAATACACTGGAAGTGATTCCGACAATGAAGGAGGATTTGCAGATGCTGCCGATCGATGACGCAAACAGAGCTTTGGTAAAGATTACAAGGATAATTAAAAATCAGAAATCTCAACCAAGTAACTTCAGTATCAAGTGCGAGATGCACTCAAAACGTTGCGGTATATTCAGTCAATAAGTATCGCAAAAGCAGACAGAGGTAATCAAGTGGTCATCCTAAACAAAACAGATTATGAACGCAAAGCAGATGACCACATTTCAAATGGTCCGCAAGTTATGATTCCGTGGGAGAAATAACGCTCCATTTTGAATGAATCAGAGGCTTCAACAGCAAGTTTGTTCTGAAAGATGAAAGTCAACCTGGGCAGGTCATTCTGGTTTACATTATGTCCAAAAATAGCACTAGCTAAGAGGTTTTGCGGTTTACCAAAGGCAGATAAACCTGAGATACCACTGCGGCCAATTGTTGACCATACAGGAACCTCAACACATGCTCTAGCCAAATATTTGTCTCATATTCTTAAACCTCTTGAAAAGTGCACAGATTATTCTATTCAGAATTCCACATAGCTGGTTACCAAGCTGAAGGAACTAAGCTTAAGCCTGGATGAACGTCTGGTCAACTTTAATACTGTTTAGTTGTTCGCCAAGATTCAAGTGGGGGAAAGTCTGAAGCTGATCCATCAGCTTCTTGAAGCAAATACCAGTTTGTCTGAACGAACAGGTTCATTAGATAATGAGATTATAGACGCTACGGAGTGCTGCTTACGGTCTACTTTCTTCACGTTCAAGGGGGTCCTCTATCAGCAAACAGAAGTAGTAACAATGGGCCCATCTATCTCTTCTCCGAATGCTAAACTGTTCATGAAAGATCTAGAGAAAAAGTTGCTGTCCAGCTTCCCTGATCCACGTGGAATTTCGTGGAGGTATGTCGATGATACGTTGGCGGTGATACTTAAAGAAACTATTTACAAATTCATGGAACCCATAAATCTTTTTCATCAGCACATCAAATTTACAATTGAGCACGGATCAGTGGGTCGTGTGCTGAGTTTTCTAGAATGAAGATTACGCAGAAGAGCCTACGATAAGCTGGACACAAGCGTACACAGAAATGACACCCGTTCTAATTGGTAACTCTCCTATAGCCTAGAACACCCCATGTGCACCGAGAATGTAGCTGCACCCAGTTTGTTTCACACGGCCTTGTTATTGACCAGTTCCGAGGAAAAGGTTCTGAAAGAACGCAAGAATTTAAAGTAGACACTGAAAGCCAACGGTTAGTGTGACAAAATTCCAGGTCCAATTATTGTAACAGTGTATGCCCTTATGCTGTTTGGGTTTCGAAGTCAGTATTTGCAAAGCTTCAGAGGTCAAACTGAGTGGAAGTTTATTTACTCTTAGACCACCTCATGAGTTAAGTAATATTGGTTGCGGCATTGGTCGCAAACAGGGCGCTCTTGGCCTCTATTTAGACCAACTAAAACTCTCACGGACGTTGGAGGTACAAAAGAATATGGGTCACGAACATGGGTAGCGCTTTTTCATCAGTGAGATGTCACAAGGTCACGCTACTTAGACTAAACAGTCACCAAACAACGAACCATTAATTAAATGTTATCTAGGGTCAATCACGTCGGCTACAAAATACTCATATTGCTATATGAGCAAATTTACCTCATTTGTATTTCATTAGGTGCACACAATATGAAGCTTGTGAAATTTTTGTAGAGCACCAAATTCAAGAAGTAATTTATTTCTGCTGTATAATGCGGTTATGTGTCCGGCTGCAAGATTAACGGATATGTTTTTTGAACAGTGGACTATTTCATATACCTTCATAAAATATTTTCTTAACATTTCCGCTATGTAAATTCCTTACGCACAAGTACAAAGAAAAAAAATGTAGGAACACTTTTCAAACGAATATAATCTGTAGACATGTCTAAGAATGACTACAACAGTGGCACATGTATATTAAGGTCGCGCAAATCAACGTGGACTACTTGTTGTTTGTTTGGCTGAACTTTTTATTGTGGATGCAAAGTAAGAAGCACACGTAGTTTTCCTCGTACTAAACCATTAATAATGTAAGGACATGGACTACGTAGTACTGGGCTGTTTTTAAGAAGATTAGTTATGTGTTAACAATTATAACAGTACGTACGATAGCGCGAGTTTTAGTTCACACAGAAACTAGGCCTTCCATAAAGCTTAGGTAGACATCATGAAAAAAATACAATCGTCGGCAAAAGGATTGCGGTTAGTCTTAATTTCTAACTCGTTTTGCGTATTTTTGTGTAACTTTATAAAAAATTGTCACAACTTGTCATTCCAAAATTTGCTTTATTTTATTTGTTTCTATTCAAGATTGTTATTTGCACATTCCAGGAAGGAAGTAACTCGAAGGATTTACTCAACTTTCATTAAAAGAATTTTCAAATAACCTTATAAGGTGTTGTAAAGTTGACTTTACTTCAAAAGGTGCATTAAATTGGGGTCAAAGCGTTTTTCTTTATGACGAGAGGAGAACATAATAACTTTGTGTTTGTTGGCGCAGTTGCTTTTGTTGTTTCATGGTTCTACCCTAGTGAAAATATAAGCTGGTTATTTTTGCTTCTTAAGCTTGCTAACGAATAATGGCTAGAATATAGATAGGCGACTCAATCAGGAAAATCAATTTATCGTTCGCAGGGAATAATGAGAAGGTTATTTTCTTCCACAAGGAAGATTAAATGGTGTACGTATTGGAGACGTTTTGAGTACTTGTAATGTTATATATGACAAGATAAGTGCCATATAAAAATCTTTCAACCATTCGTTTGTTCTGAAATATAATACACGTCGAGTTACCACGCATAATCGAAAAGTGCTTTGTTTGTTCGGGAAACCTTGAAACTCAGCCACAAGTAATAGCGTGTGAGATGTCCATCATGATCTTTGGTGTATCGAGTTTAATTGTCCTGATTCATATTGTTAGATCTAAATAGTGAACACGTATTAGATTATTTGGGAACACTTCATAACAGAAACTAAGGTCATCTCAAATTTTTGTAAGAAATTTACTGTAATCTTCACCTATACTGGTTAATTTAATAGTTATAGTAGATAAACTTAGTATACCATGTAAATGTTGCACGGCTGTATGGATATTATAGTTTGTGAACGGAAAAGTTTATCATGATGGACTGATTTCAACGAAACATACATAAGGACTATAAATTAATTTTAACTGTAACTTCACGAGCGAATCCTAACAGTTGACGTAAATGTTGAAAACGACGTGTTCATAAGAGTGGATATTTCCGCGAAGTACAGCTAACTAGGCAGTATTATCCAACTTTTGTTTCTGTGATTTCATTAAATTCATCGTCATAACAGTCAAGATCCTTACCAGGTGGTACCGTGGATGGGACCGCCGCTCACCTCAAGAATGACATGAAGTAGTCTGAAAGGAAATTCTATGAAGAGGGTTGGAAATTAATGAAAGAAAACTGGGTGGAAGAATTAGAAATGTTGTGGACGCAGGTAAGCCATTGACTGAGGTATAACACCATCTCAAACAGCGTTTCTAACCAGCGGTTTGAATGGCCACGAGAATCATAGCCCAGCAGATGACACCTACCCATGCTGCTCAATGGAACAGCCAGGGTTTTCATATTTCGTGACCACGTAGTTGCCTGATCACAACGTGTTTTCACTCAACCGTTGGTGGTCTCAGTATATAATGTCCAGCAAGGTGAACATTCAGCTGGCGTGCGGAAAACGTGACCCAAACATCGCAGCCTGTGCAGCTTGATCAATTGACCAATCTTTCGCGCATCTCGAGCGTTCGGGAATGCGCGCCCTCGAAGGGCCGCATTGCTCACGCAACCAATCCATTTATTGTGGGTCAATTGGCCCAGACAACGATGGTCAAACACAGTAGGTCTGTTGATATCTTTATTGTGAACAGGTTTTGTCCTCGGATAATAAAGCAAAACAGCACGCATACAGACAATATATAACCATCCTTTTCTCAATAACCGAACGGATGATGCAGGTTGGCAAAAGCAACTCATGTCTGTGCCATCCTCACTCACACCCCATCAACCAAACTCAAAGCTGACGAGATGGTACTAACCAAACATGTGAAACTGTCTACAGTCTCGAGCGGATTACCTACAAGGATGATGGTACGAGTGGGAATGTCCCAGTCTTGAGGCAGCAGCTTGCATTTTGAACGAGCGAAACGCATTTCGTACAGATCAGCCTGGTCACTCGCCTTGTTCAGAAGGGTTTGCATGTATTTCAGAGAAGGGTTGAGGGAGACAGCGCCACCCACATAGTCCAGATTGGTGAACCCAGTTCCAAGGAAGGGCTCAACACTAAGCCCACCGGATTCCTCAAGTGCACTTTCCAGAATCTCGTCCATAACAAAATTGAACAGGATCGAGGAAATCCGTCACCGTTGACGAACCTCACTAGAAATGATGAGCGACCGAGCCAGCTGTCCATAAACCCTCACCCTGCTTGCAGAGTGAGTATAGAGTGATCTCAACAGATTCAAGTATTTTCCTCGTACTCCATTGCGGAGAGAGCAGTTCCAGATAATGTCACAAAAAGTGAATTGAGAGCAGCCTTCAGGTTTGGGAAGCCCACGATCGTCGGCTGTCTGTATGAGTATTGATGCTTCGAGGTCCGTCACGAAGTAAAAGTGTGACCAATACACCCTCGGCCAGGACAGGAATTTCCTCTATTTCTCACCCAGCGCAATTATCCTAGACTCAGTGAGCCGACGTGAAACGACGCGAGTGAGTAACTTGAATGCAACAGACACTAGACTGAAGCCTGTATGGTCGTCACATAGACTTCAAGCCCTCTCTTTTAGGATGGAAGTTACCGTTGGTAGGCACCAATCAGGAGGTATCTCTTCAGTTTCCAAATTGTCTGGAGCACTTTCGTCAGTTCTGATATCAACCCTCGTCCCTAATCTTTAGGAAGGGAATGAGAAAGGAGATATTGTCCATGAACTTTGTTGCGTTTCAATAACTTGGGCTCCAGAGACATTTCTGCTTTCGACGGAGGGTCGTCTGGAATGCAATAACTGGCCATTCGGCTCCTGTCGTCCACATAGTCTGGTTTAGGCTAGTTGAACTGTTTTGCAAAATATACATTCACCTGTCAATTTGGTTGATGATGGGAGAACCAACTTTCCAGCATATGGTTGCATCTACACAGACTCGATGACCAGTGCAACGACGGATCAGTTGAAATGTTTTCTATTATTCCCAGATTAAAAGGCTCTTCTTCTCTCGTTTGACTGTTTGACAAAGTGGTGTTCACGATCCTTGTGCAATCTTTTAGTCGGTTTGTGTCTCAGGTGTTGACGGTCGTCATCATATTCAGAACCAGGTGTAATCGAGTGGCGCTCGTTCATATGGTTTATGGACGTGGCGGAAATTCTGTATGTCCTTTGAGTAAATGGCAAAACAAAACGGGCACGCACAGCGGCATGGTCCGAGTTCAGGTGGCTGCTCCAATCTGCATGACAGTCTTCAACAGATTTTTGCCACCTGTAACCGACTTTTATGTGATATTTTTGTGTCTGTGGCAGAAAAGCACAGGCAGGTCTTCTTGAAACACAATACCTCTTGGATAGAACAATGAACAAGTTGATTATTCGATACACTTTGTACATCAGACCGCCGCCGCCTGGCCTACTCGCTTTATTTAGTTGCGATATCTCAGAGATGACTAAACTGAGTGTTTTACTCAGTTGGGCTTTGATTCTCAGCGAATAAAGTTAAGCCAATTTTCTAAAACAATAATCTCGGAAAATGTTTTATCCTAAGAAAATATATCTTTTGTTTTCCTCTGATACCTGTAAACCTGATGTTTGTTAAAGAACACCACTTACCAAAATTGGGAATGAATGCATTTACCTGACTGTTCTTTTCCGTTTGTGGGATTCCACGTCACAGTTCCCGTGAGTAGTTTTCAGCGGCATCCATTCAAACAGTGGAACAGATTAATGTTTCTCTTGTTATCTGACTCGCTTTTTCTCTGGGCTACCTTATTTTAAAATTTGACTCTCGTGTGTGCTTAATGGAGTCTCACTTCATTCCCGAATTAAGTTATTACAGTCAACTCAGCCGGAAATTGTGTAGTAATATACCTTTTATGAATATCTATAAGTGGTAGATGCATTGTTGTATGTTGCTTTAAATGCGGTCGTTTCAAATGTTTTGTTGTTCCACCAAATTTCGTTCATTATACAGGGAAAACGTTGATTTTTAACAAAAACTACTTCACTTCATTTCACGTGCTGCATCGAATAACCTTTATTCTGATCATGCTTTCAGACCGATTTTAAGTAGATTTTTAAGCACATAACATATTATTGTAATTACGGAAATCACTTTTTAGTCTATACCATTTTGTACGTTACGAGAATTAACTCGAAGAAATTGAACTTCTCTGTTAAACTCAAAGCAGTTCCGACAATTAGTCAAGATTTTTGGGTAAAGGCTGATTTATATAGGAATAATTTGTTGTTAACTAGGTAAAATTCATTATTTGGTTAGATTATTCATTTTTACGATAAACTAAATCAAATGTTTCAAACTGCAATTTGTACTTTGACATCAGTTAAAAAATTTGTTCCATATTGACGTGTGGTAATCCTACGTCTGGTTATCATTTTTGGTCTGGATGGATATCACCTAGTTCTATCAGCATAAAGTTAACGTAGATTTGGACAAACCACATTTCCTCACCTCGTTACTGACATCTACTTGTGGTCTGTCACGAAGGAGTTCGCCATTGTATGGTAGACAAACGAATATTTTGCACAAAGTTTCTATTTACTCCAAAACACAGAAGTTATTGTTAATGATGTACATTTATTAGTCCCTTTAAACAAACGCAAAGTTTTCTTTTATCGCAGTTTTAATAAAGTTTTCGCAGGTACAAGTTTGTCAAGTAGATTTTAGATAGCTGACTTTTTGATGTTGGTTCCGCAATGGAACAAGAAATGATCAGTATTTTGTGCGGATTAGTAATTTTGACATAGTGAATTTTTTATCAGATAAAATTTCCAAGGCAAATCTGTCCACTTAATTTATTGCACCGTAAAGTCCTAAACCGTGACCATTTTAAAATTATTGCGTCTGAGGCATCAACTGTAATCTATGTACTCATTTAACTTAATGTTGATAATTTGTCAATTACTTCTGCCAGCAACTTTTCACACGCAAACTCAAACTTTTTGAAAGGGGCCGACTGGAAAGTCTATGGGAATGCGACAGCTGCGATCAGTTATGAGTGATGTTCAATCTATGTAAAAAAATATATATGTATAGAGTGGAGAGGCAATTTAATTTGCTTCAGGTTGCTAGAACAAACGAGGCTACTTTGAAACTCACACTGTTTGGAAACAAACGTCGAATCAGCTCAGTGGTAAGTGGTCTCAAGTGGTCCCAACGGGTTGCAGAATCCAGAATTCTCAATTCTGCCTAAAAAGCAACGAAGCACATTGGTATACTAGAATACATAAGTTCGATGGAGTGGGGATTGTTCAGATAGAAATATAACGTAGGGGGTGGTGAACCAAAAAACAAGAAAAACTTAAGTAATATTTAATTAGTGACATAACTAACAAATTCCATGAAGCCTTTGCGTTTTAACATATCTATTGGGGTATATATAAGAAAGATAGTAACAAACCAAAATAGCTATTGAAACATTTTGTACAACCACTTGAAGACACCTCCTTGAATAAATAGATAACGTTTATCTCACAGTCGGTCTGCGCAGGTGACCGTTGTAATGGCAAGTATATCTAATGATCAGTATTGTATTTCACTGTAGACTTCGAACCCCATCACTAGCAGCCGGTTTCGCTATTATTTTGGTTCTACAGGTGAAAATAAACTGGAGCAAATTTGAGTTAATTATCTTTGTGTCACACTATAAAGCTCATCTCTACTAAACCATCGCTTCTGTGGGTACTACCTGAGGCAGAACGATGAAATAATGTGATGGGACTTAGAAATCCCACCCACTGGATAGTCACGTTTCATGTCTTGATCGCCTAACTGTGGTACTTCCTAACCAAGATAGATGGAGTTGTGGATTATCCGCATGATAGCGAGCATTGTAAACCGACCTTTAGAAATTTTTAACGTCCCAATTTAACTTTGATGATTAACATTCGATTGAATTATTTTTCAAGACACACCCTAATTCATACTAAGTTATATTCTGTCCATATAAAAGACACATCTTCAGTGTCTCATCAATTCGCACTCTAAAGGTGTTAACCGAATTCTATGCGATGAACATTTGTTTGTTTAAATTGATATCAATGATGAAGATTCGGGTAGTTAAGTTATTTCAGAACTGAACACCACCCACATTTGATCACAGCCTTCAAATTCCAGTGAGCATTTCGCCTAGCCCACTTCGAAAGGAAGCACTAGACTCGAGTTTCGCTCTTATTAGAGCTCATCAGTAGTCCATATCCTTGTCCGGATCAGCGTTTGCACTCTGACCCTCGTGCTTGTGAGACTAGCTTGTTAAACACAACGCCAGTAATCTCACAATAGATACGACCTAATAATCAAATCCAAACACTTAATTAATGTAGAAGACAGCACTTTCATTGTTCAAAACACCCGATCATTCCTATTTCTGATGTATTATTTTGACTGACTAACAGGATGTACTCGGTAAACATAATCCCCTAAAAAATGACAGAGTTTATTCATGATTCACTTGGGAATATTTCTAAGTGAAAGAGAATTGGAAGTTAAGCCGATGTGAGTTAGACATCACTCGCAGCTGATCGCAGCGTTCGCTCTTCAAAAGACTTTACAGCCAGCCCTCTTCAAAAAAAACTAAGTTGACTTCCTGCCTTGTCAATGCTCCTCAATAGAGTGTATCGTTATTAACACAGGGATTAGAACTCCAATAATGCTTTCATGAAGCTATAGTGTTAATCACTGTATTAGTGATTCCACGTTAACACAACGGGATTATCATATGCAAAATCTGTGTCACATTTGCTAATGAGTGATACTTAGTGGTTTCGGCTGCCTCAAGAGGAGGCGGATTAACTATTCTTCTAATCGCAATCGGTGACCCCACGGTTACGAAACCTTCTCAAAGCCAAATCTACAGAAATCGCCAGACTTATTGAGTAGTATCTGATAATACACTAGTAGCTGTAAAGTTTGGATTATACAAGTGGGACAACCCTCATGAATGCTTGCAGTATTCGACTCCCATGACTGTTTGTTATACATAATCCAGCAAAAGAAGCCACCTCTATTAAAAAGTAGTCTGCAGTTGTTAGTTTTGTGCGTTTGTCTTCATCAAGATGTTCAGTCCGATATCGATGCTATACTGGCAACGGTGTGCCTTCTGTTATTTGTCTACTAGTAGTGGATCACGCATTCAGGCTTAGCAAGGTAAAAATCAGTGGAAGACTGAAAGAAACAATCACATGAGAAATTCCAGGTGTCCGGGATCAGTCAAGCAATGCAGGTGGCACCAGACCATACAAAAGTTATAGTTTGGGTTGCAAACACTACTTTGATTGAAAAATCTGTGAAAGAGACCCTTTGTTTGCCTCAAACCATTGCATCAAGAAACGGAACTGTTGAAGCTCTGAATTTATTTCAAACAACATTGGGGCGTAGAAATTTTCAAGACATTGCTGAAAGACGGAACGAAACAGCCTATCACTGTCCGTGTTAAGTTCGCCTTTAGTCAAACAGGCTAGGATTTATGAGTTTATCTTTTGTTGTTCCAAGACACAGCCACACTAGACAGCGTTCAAGAATTACTTTTTCCAAATGTCTAGTGGCTCGACCAACACATGAGCTAAATCGCAGGAAGTGTCGGATTAATAGAACAAAAAAATCAGCATTATTAATTGTATTTCGGTTCAGATTAGATAACACCGTCCGTTTCAGTTAAAAGATTACAACAGAATTTGTAGCACAATGGGCACCGTTAGTTGCACAAGTTGATTAGCGTGTAATCAGTCCTCCTACTGCATCGTTCATGACCGGTCATTTCATATTGATCCTTCATTAGCAACAGTTTCTACTGAGCCACGCATTTTTCTTTCTTGCATGATTCTCTTAATGGAGTTCTCGGCATAAGCATTATTAGTAAGAATATCTTGTACCTCGTTCCATTCCGCTTCTGCCACATTTCTTCTACAACTGCTGTTTAGTCTATATTGTCTTGTGAGTGCTCCGGCCACTACGTCGCAAAAGATCAAGTATCAGATCTTGTCTACGGTCGTAAGGCAATCTAGCCATAAGGACTTGTGTGCTCAAAAACAACTCCACATATTCGGATTACGAGGATTGGATATATAAGCTCAGTCCAGGCGACAATTTGAGTCTTTTCCTCCTACACAGTCAAAATAACAGGAATTTTCCAAATCCTACCTTGTTTATGAGCTTGATCATAGTACAACTTGTACGTTTTTTGTTATCCAAGTGTTTTACTCGTTTGATTGTCAACACTCAATTTTTACGTAATTGCGTCAGCTTAAGAAGAGAAGTTGTTGTAACCAACTTTGTTGGTAAAATTTCGCTTTCGTCATTTCTACTGGATTTTAAACATCTTGTTTAGAGAATAGGTAAGAATCGTATATTTTTCACGAAAACTTTGTTACAGTCCACACAATTTGAGAGCAAATGTGGGAAACTTTCGGTGTGCTGTAACATAATTCAGTGTAGGTTATTTTGCCATTTAGACTACGGTTCTTGCTGTGACTGTGCAATTCACTTCTGAAACACTATTTGCTGGGGTTCCGACAAATCAGCCCCGCTTTGAAAGGCATTGGTGTACAAAACACCTTACCTTGTCTTAGTCACCGATTTCTCTTTCAAATACCATCAAACACATTTACTTTTCAACCCGCATGTCACTTTGTTGATGCCACTGGTGCCGTTTTTAAGAAAGTAGCATGAATATCGACACTTCATACAACGCTTGCATACATCCTCGTGGCACAAAACTGGTTTCTCAAACGGTCAATATAGTGGCTTGCTCTCCATCAGGAACACGACCTTGAGTGATGCAAACATATTTTCAATACCACAGTTATCCAGTACATACCAGTTAATCTGAAGCCAAGCATTCTTTAGAAGCACCAGATATAGAGTTAGCTTAGATTGTGTTCCTAACCGGCACGAGGTATCAGCACCATTTTATCTCACAGAGGCTTGTATTGAGCATACACGCTCGGTACAAAGGCATCTTCTTTGCAACAATTAGCAAGGCGCTTTCCAGTAATACTATTAACAATTGAGCCGATGCTGATTATGGCCTGCTGTTGTACTGGCTGGGTCCGGCATGGACACAGAAGCTGTTTAAGAATGTTCATCAGAGTTCGATAAAATTTTCGCAACTTTCAGGGCGCTTTTACCAAAATGGATATTAAACTTGTTACGGATATTACAGGTGACCTTTACTTAATATTCGTTACTCTTTCGCGCAAGGTTTGTTAGATTAGCTGCAACTAGGCGATTTTGTACCTTCGGGATTATTACAGCCCCAAACAGCGGAAGCACTCGGTATGAGCTCATCGTCATTTTCTGATTTTATTTTGTTAAGCAGACATCACTAAGTGATGAGTAGTAGGGGATTTTGATTTTCATATAGACTGAACATCAACCACAATTGATCGCACCTGTCGCAATCCCATAGACGTTCCAGTCGGACCCTTTCGATGATATGCACTATTTACGAGCTCCAATGGGAATGAAACTCGAGTCTAGTGCTTGTTCTTGAAAGGGTCCGACTGGAAAGTCTATGGGAATGCGACAGCTGCGATCAGTTTTGGGTGATGTTCAATCTGTATGAAAATCAAAATCCCCTACTACTCACCAATAATCAAATATCGCTCAACAATTCAATGGTTTATGTGATTTCAACTTCGAGAGAAGTCCTAATCGAGTGGTCATCGATTGGAGTTAACAGACAGTAACTGTGTCTGCTCTCGAGGCGATCGGGCAAACTGATCATTTCTCACAAGCGAAAGTGGTTGAACTTTCACAAATGATAATTCGGTCGTGCCTAATGTGTGGTCAATGGCGTAGTGGTAAACACGGTTGCCTCATGAACAGCGTGTCCGTGGTTCGAGTCCTGGCAGTGGCAATGATGTGCACTACTGATGAGCCCTAATGAGAGCGAAACTCGAGTCTAGTGCTTCTTCTCGAAAGGGGCCGACTGGAAAGTCTATGGGAATGAGACAGCTGTGATCAATTGTGGGTGATATTCAATCTATAAGACATCACTTAAACGGTTAACATTGAACAACAAAAGCGCGTACATCAAAGTATGACGAGTAGACAATGAGAGTCGTGCGCATGTGAAGTCTTGCTGTTGCCAACCAAAAAGTGCCAACTACTCTTGCTGAATCTTTTCACGCACCATCCAGTCATCTGACTTGGTTTTAATGCTACCTAGTGTAGTGAAGAGGAGCGGTCGTACTATGCCACTCACACCACTGCTATTTAGAAGTGGGGCCACAGCGTGGATTTCGACATTGAGGTAATATCAGGAAAAATACAAGAATAAACATCGGAGTGCAATGTCGAATGAAATGGTTCTTGGTACCTAGAGAATCGCAAGGGAACTGAGCATTGGTGTCTGTGGTAAACGTAACAGTTTTGGTCCAGTACCGTACGCAGAGGTGTGTTTTTGTTCGTTGTCATGTTGAAACGCATAACCAATGCGTTGCTTTCTTGAATAAATAATCTTTGCGTCATTCACGTTTTTGGCTCACAACACTAGTGCATACTTCGAATCTTTCTAAGATCCACCTGAGGATACTACAACCTGAAAGTTAATCACTTATTTGAATGTACAGATTTCACTGAAGTTTTCGTAAGAAACGCTTTAGTCTACTATGGATTCTGCAAACGCGGCGACATTTTGAGTCGCATACGCTAGACAAGTCCACAGAATACATCAAAAACGTTTTGAGGCGATTTGTTCAAAGCTTACGCCACCGTGAAAACTGCTCACTTTATCGTCGTCCTGTTCAGAAACTGCTTGGATGATCACAGTTTAAACAGGCAGCTTAAGTGACCGAGTAAAACTGATACTGATAAAAAAGGTACGCTTCTCATCCCAACATGACTATTAAACGACAAGAAGTACTGGAATTCTGCGACAACAAATAGACGAGTAGACACAGAAAACGTAGCATAAACAGACAGGTTATCCTTGACCACATAGGCGCTACTGAAGTGGAGTTTATAAACACACGCAGAATGGTAACAAAGTGAGTTTGTTGATAGGATAGTTGTCTTTTAGAGGTAGATTCAAAAAGCACAGGAATGACCGTAAATTACCACAGCTGTGTTACGGTTGTGGTATGTCGGCTTCTTTAGTATCTCTGATGCGTTTCATCACGTAGACATATCTACTGTTTACCTCTGTTCAGTTTCCACACATACGTACACAAAAATCGGTGTACAACACAAGTGGTGTGCATTCAGCGTGATTAAGAATAATAGAGGAGGGCTTGCTTACTACACTGTTTCATCTACACTAGATTAGTTCTAATCCGCACATCAACCACAGTGTTTCGAGGCTTGCGCTAATTTTACGCTTCAACTCACGTCACGGTGTGTCTCAACAACAGTGAGGAAAGTCAGCCTGTTTAGGTGACTAAACCGTGTTCTTTTACCTAAGAGATCCACATCTGCCAGCAAGCACTGAAGTCAACGTCCAGACAAAGGAATTACCATCCAACTCCAGCTGTGCGGTTTAAATAGAAATAGCAGAATACGTGAATTCTCTTCAGGTTATCCGCACAAGTTTACCACAAATGTCAATGTGAACATAATTGTGAAACAACATTTTAACATTTCACATGTCGTACCAAAGGCCAGCTGAAATTTGAACTCCATATTTTTGGTCGTATTGTATACCACTGCTTGAATTCTTTCTACACAATGTGTAGATTTCTATGGTTGCCTTTGTGACTCACATTACGATATTTTCGCATATCTGCTGATATGATTGGGTACAGTCAGAATGCTAAAAAACGGTCTGATTGCGTCGCCGTGATATCACCCAATTAGTCATGGGGATGCAGCTTACGTGGAAAACGGTTATTCACTTGTAGACAGTTTATCTAATCGAATCATACAAATCAACCGCTCAGGATGAATTCATCCCAGTAATAACCAGACTGATTGTAATGAAGGGGCCGGCATATGAAAACATTACGGTGTGGTGAAAGTTAATTGTTATTGTCATGGGTTGTTTCTGTTTGGCAGATGAGAGACGACTGAAACGCGGCAAGTTAACCTAAGTGCAGTCTATTACCTAACAAACTCAAGTTTACATTTATGAGTGGATCATATCCTCACAGTTTTGCTATCTCAGTCTCTAATGTTTGGATTCAAATTTTCAAAACCCAAAAAGGATAGCGAATTAGTTCAACTTTAACCTAGGTCAGGATTAGGCTACTTGCTTAAAGATTGTTTCCATTAGTGCATACTGGTTGTCTCACATAAACGACAATGATATGAAGGAACATGACGAAATGCCAGGTTATCATAAGGTTAACCGGTTGCAGATAGAACAGTTCAACGTCAGGGGAAACAGTTGAGGTTTGTCAGACTTTTAATAGTAACCAACATTTCATTGAGAATGATTGCCTATGAAAAATGTCCAAAAGGGTAGACCGATCAATGTTACGAGCGGCAAGCGGTATATCTGAACGTACGTCATGTTGCGCTATTTCTAAGTCTTCATACAGATAGATTGAAGGCACTTGAGTTTTATCCGTTCGTGTTGCAAATAGCCTTCTATTCCTCCATACAAGGCACTACTAGTAAAAGCTCAAGGCTTGGGCGTGCATATAAATATAACTTATGGATTAGTGAACAGTATAATCTATTAGTTTCAACACAAATAGTTTTGATTAATTCAAATGAGAAAAGTGATTTTTATTTAACTGTCAAGAAATATGGAAGCTCCTCAAAATATTTAATTCAAAATAGTCTCAAACAAAAAACACAAATTGCAGGCTATTAAGATGAAAAGTGAACTGCACGTGTGGTACCAGATTTACATATTATTTCTGCTCCGCTTCCCTAATAATGAAACATGCCATTCGAAACCTACTGACATGAACATGTTTTATTGTTCAATTCAACTAGACTGGGATGGTCACATATTTGAGCCCCATAAATATCCTAGTTAACCCTTAGTAAGATTAAAGGCTTAAGAATAATAATTCGGTTTGATTGCTTACAAACTTGTGTCTAAAAAGGAACGATTTCTCGGGGCTTAGTGGGCTGAAAAACCAGAACTAGTGTGTAGTGCGGAGTTGGGAGCAGGCGTTGTAAAAAAAATATTTGTTGGATGTGTTCAAACTTTTGCAAAACGGAGGCTTGCAAGTAAATTTGCAATAAAGCAGGGATTCTTTCAATGTATTTTTCCCTATTTCTTCATCTTCATGTCACATTATTCGCAAGCATCATTGCAAGTACCCACTCGAATGAACTATATTGCTGTCTAAAATACGCTGAAAGAAACCAACTAGTTGATTGTGAATTCTACTGCCTATGCAAAACTAAAAACCACATGACTGCCAAATTATGTCGACAGAATCTAGGTCACGCCATAAACAGAATCGATCAGTATCGAGCATTGTCTGATCAAATACCAGACAGTGCCGACCAAACGTGCTCACACTCAGCTGCTCGCTTCAGAGAGTCCATTGCTATCAGCTACGCGTACCCATTCATATAGGGTTCGTTCATCAAATACACTGGCTGTTAAGGAGAATTACAATACTATTTTGGTTACAAAAATGAACTGTTGTTTAGTACTGAAAATCTGTTAGCAAAAATTTGTTGATGAAGTTCATTGTCTGAACGGAAAAACGATCAGCCTATTACAGCGTAGTGAGTCAACAATTTGAAAACTGAGATACTCAAAAGATTCACACTTAAATTTTCGAATGTCGTAGCCGATGATGGAAAATATAGGAAGTAAGTCAGTAGTGTTTGTCAAGCGGTGTGGGTTCAGTAGCGAAACGGATTTGGTATATCAAATGCAAGACTCTTTAATACAAATAGACATCAAAGTATCTAGGTGAATAAGTTTAACGGAGTGCACTTTTTGAGAGTATTACGTTGCAGAGATCAGGTTGCGAGTCCAGGCTGTTTCCGTTGCTCCCGAGAAATTACTCACATAAACAGTTCGTTGGTTAATTACCTGAGGGTTATTAAAACCGAAATAGTTTATTGTAGCTTCATGACGTCGATTTTGGTTACAGTGATTTAAAAAGCACGAAAAAACCACTTTATCTACAAAATTGCTCAATGTGCATTTACATAAACAAATCCACTTGTCCAAATTCCGAAATGGATGCTCAGATATCACATTAGAATGACTAGACGTTAGTTAGAAGTAACATTCTAAACTTTTCAGAACCAGTAGTAGTTGATATGCGTGCTGATAAGAGGGTACTTCACTTGCTTCATTTTACGGCCCCAGTGGCAACTGGCAAATTATTTCGGCATCGAAAACACCATAACACTTGACAGTTATGCGACAATTTCACATGTTACAGTGATTTTACCAAATCTGTATAAAGTTGATATGAAGTTCGAAGTGGACTTGCGCGATTTCTGATGAATTGCGTTGTAATATTAGATAAAACTTCGTATAACTTGACGTAAAATAACTTGTCGTAAAATGTTTGCTGTTAACGATATATTCTAGATTTATTCAGTAGGATCTTCCTCTGGGCTCAGCAACTAACAGCCTTCTACTGTACAAAATTAAATAAGTTCTAGTTGATCCTATGAAGGCTGATGCATTTTGATAAACAAAAAAACTGATGGGTTTGAGAATCTGATATCACAAATGATTTCAACTTAACTTAAAATGAATGACGCATTATTAGTTACCCATTATCAGCAGTATTTTTGGTCCCTCTTCTCAACCTATAAATATTCACCTATGAGACACACTCACAGTCAGTACACACTTTATTTTCGTTTCACAACTGAAATAATTCACACTACTGATAACAGGAATTAATGTTCAAAAGAAGCTAACAGTTGTGTTGACCTCTTGTAGCAGCTGTCTGGCAAGTGTATCATATCTCATCTGTTATGTTATGGCGACAAACTCTTTAAGCAAATGATTCCTTACTCAAAACATCCATTCCAGAATCATCTGCTTCTTTATACCTTTGTAGCTCGTAAGTTTGCTCCTGATTTAGACGTTTTCAAATCTGTGTGGTACTTAGACAGAGTGTTTTATACTGACTCGTGCTATATAACCTGAGACGTCGAAAATACAATCACGAAGACTGATAGTTGAAAAAGCCAGAGCAATTCCGGATTACCTGAAAAGATTTACCAGTGTGCTTATGGAGTAAACAAGGAGTGGAAAAGGTTGTTTCTTTTGTGGTCAAGTATATGGACGTTTATGCATAACGTCAAATAAACGTACCGAGTCCTCTGAGTCTTAAAGTACCATAGATTGACCAGACAGATATCGTATTTCTTCAAAAGTCTATAATATCTTCCAAGGCGTGCGCCAGGGAAACAGTAAATTCTGTGGTAGAAATTCATCTAAAGTAACAGTCTGTTTTTGAAACTAGCACCAGTAATACCAATACCATAAATAATTCATAGCGAACAAGTTTACAGTTTTATTCGGAGGACGGTAATAAGCGTATGAACTTATATGATGTCCATAGGCCAACTTTTTATCCTGTTTCAGTATTGCTGTCGAACAAGTTTACACAAACAAAAAATAACAATTTTAATTCCCTCTTCAAAGAACTGTACAGCTTTAAACTCACCGGTGATCTGAATCTCCTAACTGATGCATTTTTTTCGGGCATCTTGTTCGTATGATTTTCCTTGATCTCTTTAACTTCTCTAGTCCCATTAAAACACGGCAACACTCCAGTCAGTTTCCCCATGCGCCTTGATGAAGAAGTGTTAATTTTCGAGCTAGTTGATTGCATATTATTATCACATGTGCACTTCAGATGACGCTAGATATAAAAGTACTCCATGACATTTGAAAATAACCGAATGTGTTTGAGAGCTAAAGTGCCATATTTTAATTTCACTTACTGCTGCTCAAAGTGATTGGTTTAGCTCAAGGTCAATCGGTGCGGTTTAGCCTGTCATTCGTTGCGGTACACGACTAGAAAACAACGACGAACCAGCCAATGGAATTAACGTGTGTTCAAATAGTTAAAAGTACGCCAGGTCAGACACGGCAAAATATTCAACACATTTGAAAAAATGAGCAAAATCTTATCTGAATATTTGTTGAAGTATGGGACACGTACTCACCAGAAACACATCAATGGTGCATTTATTCGTTTTTGTGCAAATCCTTCACAACAGGTTCAATGTCAAGTAATTCCAAGCATATCTTCCTCCGTCAAGAAGCGGAACGACGAATACACCAAGCTGATATCGCATGACTTACGCCGAGACAAATTTTGTGTAGCTGTACGACCGCAATCTACATACTAAACATATATTGAAATGAACCTGCAAATTAGACTGAAAAAAGTCGAAACGCCGAGTTTTACATTAATTGTCATCAGTATGGTAGTGGCCAACCTACAAATACTTACACCTGGATAGGCATCACGGGTTCAGGCTTGTAGATAACACCAGCTTCATAAAGGCACTTTGTTCTGCTGTGTGACTCTGAGTATAAAACGAAAAGTAGGTTTGCCAGATCACATCTGTTGCCTCTTTAGAATGTGATATGCACCAGACGGTGCTCCCTGTTTTTGTCCGTAGCTGTAATGTGATATGCTTGTGTGACCTACTGTTTGACCCACATATAGATATGCTTTATGAACCCTGGTTACTGTTACAAAAGCTCCACAACCACATCGAAGTTTGCTGTTAGCGTTGGCTTCAGCTGAATTGAGCACATGTAATTTCACAAATAATGCTGGAATTCGGATTGTTTTGAACAATATAATTGAGCCTGCTGGATTTTATGTTTTGCAATAGAACTACCTAGACGGAGTCAGACTGGTTGTTATATATCACCGCCTTTATAGAGAAAGCAAACTCTGCCGACATATTTGCCGTCGTATCAGCTTTGCTTCCAATATCACGGAGCTTTGGGCATGTTGAATAGAACCATCTGTTCTACTCTTGTTGCATATATTGCAAGAAACAGAGGCCTGGCTCGATTCTTGCCCTCAATACTGGAAGGCAAATTTTGTTACGGAGAAAATATCCGACCCATTAAATAGTGTGTCCATAGGCTGATGATGCGCAGTGAGAAGAACATGATTGAATCATTTTTAAAGTTTTGCTGAGGGTGACTGGTTTGCTGTTTGGTTTTTAAGCTTAATTACGAAATCGTCATCTGGAATGGAGTCGAGTATGGTCCCCACGGTTATCTGATCTGATAATCAGTATGTTAATGCAGGTAGGAAGTAGTTGTTTCACTTCAGTTCCAGGCATTCAACTGCTAGTTAATGACTTCTCTCACATGGAAGCAAGAATACCTTACATTTGTTCAGCATGGAACTTGATACTAAACGTCAGCAGTTTTAGATGATTTCAGTCGAACCTAGGTTATAGTGTTGCCACAGGATTTAGACTAAATAGAACATTTGAAGTGGTATTCACCGACGTAAGTTGCTCTTCCAGGCTGCCGTCATGGGTTATACTGACGCCAAAAGTGCATAGTAGCTTTTAAACTCAAGCACACAAGGAAAAATTGGTATGATATGTTGATAATATCGGTCAGTCTATGCAAATAAAACAGAGTACAAGCTCAGTGTTTTAGTTGTGTCCAATAATGATCACTGTCGCAACTGCGTTATCCAACATACCCGTTTGTGAATGAGCATACGACAGCACGTTGTACAGACTCTTTGCAAAAGAAGCATGGATTACTCTTCTTTAGCGATTCAGTGGCAAATGAATATTTTTCAACCCCTTCCATTTTGATTGAATTAGCTGCGTTTTGAGTCCACGATTGATGGCAGTCCTCAGTGTTCTGGTAACTCCACACGGACAGGTGCACCTTCGTCTATATGAGCAAACCGTTTGATGTTATAATATAGCCTGATTAGAGGCCGACCTTTAGGTAAGCCAGTCCTTATCATATTCTCTTCGTCGCCATCAATGATCTGCGTGAAAATGGGAAATCTGTTGCGTTCGAGGTTTTTCACAGCTGCTGGAGGCTTGGGCATATTCATAACCTTTCTTACATTGCCTCATATTTCTTAGGAAGTTCAAGCTGCTAGCTAGGAATTTGGCCGATTTACTCCTGTTGATTACCATAAAACACGTCTAAAATAGGCTGGCGATAAGCCATTTGAAATTGATGCTAATTTCTTGGTCTAGTGGACAGAATCTTACAACCGTATTGAGGGGAATGGTCATCAGGTTGGCCTTGAGATATTTATTGTCATATGAGCGTTAAGTTGCATTATCAAGAACTAGGACGACGTTCGCGTTAGCATCACATCCACTGTCATTGCTTGCGGCTTGTCATTTCTTAGAACTCTGTAGAATAATCCAAAGTTCCCTGTTTCAAAGCCATAACTTCCGAATTTTATCAAGACGCCAGAACACAGAATAGTGACTAAGGTTTGCCGATGGTGAGGGGTTTTTGAAGGTTTCCCAAGTATTTATGAAGGAGGATTAACGTCATTTACTGTTCGTTGAATTCTGCATCCTTGAAATGCAGCTCTTATAACTCTCCTAGAAGTGTTTAACAAACCAGTTCGGTTACATTGAAGTCGACGATATCCCACTGAACACGTGATCTTACAAACTCAAAAAAAACTGTGATCCGTCGCCTTTAAAATACCGGTTTCTGCAACTTTATCACGTCAGTTCTGTTCACACAACTGAGTTTATCTTTGAAGCCCTACAAACATTTGTTCAGTGTCTTGTGGTATCCTACCCATAGCTCTATGACGTTCTTTATCACGGTGTTCAAATCCAAACTAAAATTACGATAAGAGTTAGTGCCGATCGAGCTTCCAAGGTTATTTTACCAGAATGTCAAAGATTGCTGCTATAGCCGCGGCTTTACAAGTCGGTAATATTCAAACCGGTTTAAAACGGCGCTGAAATGATGACTTTTCAAAAATGCATCCGAGAGGTGTTCCCATTTGTGTTCACTGATATCCCGTTAACTTTGAAGCAAGTAGTAAGTCTGTTTCTGCTGGCACCATTTTCTATTGGGAGCTAGTAATGACTTGCTTCATGGAGTCTTTGACAGAATACATCAATTCCATACATTCCGTTCGATCAAACACACCGGTATGTGACAAGAATTTATCGTTATCATTTGAGTCAACGTATTGGTTGCTGTTCGACAAATCACATGCATAACGTGACTTTACCAGCCAGCTGACCGCACACGTGGCAGCAACGTGTCAGGCATTACGCGCTACTGTAACGTATGCGGCCTACTAACAGTGTACGGATGTGGCATTGGTCAGACAAAAACTTCCGTAATGTATTTGTGTGGGGGTGGCCCGCATTTTGTTGGGCGAGTGCTGTAGTTGCACAGTCTAACTATTAATGATATCCGTGGGGTCGACGTATGCGTGTCATCTACTGAAGTGTATGTAGTCAGATTGGCTGTATTACATTTGTTTGACTGTGTCGATTTCGGGTATTTGGTTCACTCATGCTGAAATAAACATCCGTCTTTACCTGACTACTCAGTTCTGATAAATGATCTGCTTCCACAAGGGCTAACTGCTGGGAAAAGAGCCCGATCTGCAGTGAGGTAACCCGGTAAGAAAACTTGATGTACAAACTTAGTCAACTGACTGAGGTAATGCGCCTTTCGTCTGCCAAACTTTCTATTGCGATTTGAATGACATACCTGGATCCTTGCTCTACGGCTTCACCCAATCTACTTACGCGGAGTCGGGAAGGACAAAACTGAGAGAGACTACGCTGTATTGCCTACCTCAAGTTCACCGAGTGAATGAAATGCCTGTAAATATATAGCATGAAATGGTTGCCAAATAGGGCCATTTACGAGTTGAACCACTGTCCGATTGTTTAAGCCACCTCGCGATTAAGTAGCCAAATAGGGTCAATTCCATAACTGTTGCGCTCTGATTGGTTCATCGGGCTAGCGCGACACTCACGCCTACTTTCATGCCTCTTCCTGGTTGGTTCGACTTGCACGCAAGTGCTTTGTTGATGAGTGATTTCGTCAGTCGACACCGATGGCCTGATTGGTTTGTAATGATGAACGATTTCGTCAGCCGTCACCGATGACCTCATTAGAATGTTTTGATGACATCGTCTCCTAACACTGACTTTTCCACATTTCTAATCCTGGAAGACCCAAACATCCCACAGTTTCGTATGAAACTGTTGTTGCTTACCATATGGTGGTTCTCGGGGGTCAGTAACGATGAATTACAAAGAAACATCTTGACATATGGCATAAACCAGACGCTGAGAATGGATGTCAGAAGCAACCTCAAGTGCAGCGTGATGGCAGACTGGGAAGCGTGATTAGCCTAAAAACGAATGAGCTGGAAGCTGTTATCACAGCAGAGGATACTAGCAAGCTTCTTCAACCTACGCCTTCTATGGATTTTATAAGGCCGTCTGTCATTGAGAATGTAGGGTGGTACGAAGGAAATGGTGACAGTGGTTTACCAATCTGAAGTACAAATTTGCCAATACAGCCAAACGTACGAACGCCCGAAGCAAAGCGGTGACTTAGCGTGACGACTGACAAAGCCATACGTGATTAACATTAGTTTGACAGCAGCCATTATGAGCTGGTATGAAAGCTTACGATAACAAAGCACAATATTTTTCTTCAGTACGTCCGTTACTGTGCATGTGTTGTAGACTACAACACTCCAATTGTGCACATTTAATTGGCCAATCTGCCGACGTGTTCCGGAACCGTCTGTTTTCTGTCAGTTCAAGGTTAAATTTCACAAGACAGGTTAAACTGTGCACGTTGGTCAATCTGTAACAATACTTGAATGATGGGACAAACAGAAGTAAACAAAGCGGGATTGACTATACTGAATTGTTTGGACAGTAGTATGCAGAACGTATGGTCACTTCAAGCACACTGGTCCAGACAGGCGATAAATAACGCCTATGACCTCAGTGCGGCTAGAGCAACGGTTCCTCACCACTGTTTGCAGCAGTCCTATAGCAAGCAAAAACCTGTTTACACTGGAACGGTTGTATGCAAATAAGTTTCTTATTCTCTATCAAATTTCGAAACATAGCCTAGCGTAGTGCCGAGCAGTAGTTACTGCAGTTATCGGCCACAAGGATCTAGTCACCTAGGTTGATCAGCTTGTTCTGTTATGGTCGCTTATATACATAGGTGTGTTGACCTGATACACTGGCTTATCGCTCGCGCCGCTTCCCCAAGCTGCTTTTCCCTTTCCTAGTACACCGACACCCACTAGTTGTTTGTACGTAGTTTGCAACAGACAGACATCCACCACAACCTCAGAAGGGAGCCAACTGATTTCAGCTTATGAGGAAAGAGAGTAAAACAGTCAAGAAATAGTTAACATAAACTCCTACAGATTCAGTGACCATGATATCATGGACTAATGAGTGGATTGTTGAACTATTAGTCGGTGATGGCTTAACCGCCCAACGTGCGTGGTGTTGATACGACTCGGCTGCTACAAAACATTTTTCTACTATTTTGTTGGTCATAACTTAGATCGGCTGCTTCCTATTGTCTGCACTGTATTTCATAACGGAGAGTGAACTTTCGAAAAATCTTCACAATAAATCCTCCTGTCTATCCATAGAGCCATCCTCCCATATTGTT
Source organism: Paragonimus heterotremus (assembly GCA_013368495.1). Taxonomy (NCBI): domain Eukaryota; kingdom Metazoa; phylum Platyhelminthes; class Trematoda; order Plagiorchiida; family Troglotrematidae; genus Paragonimus; species Paragonimus heterotremus. The sequence goes on from LUCH01000177.1 coordinate 210,437, forward strand.
GTTTAATTCCACAACAGACAAAACAATTAAAGACCGTCTGTAGCACCCGCGAGGTCCAAGTGCTAGTTTCCTTCCTCAATAAGCAGCTGACTTAACTACAGTGTGCTGATGAAAAACGGTTCTTGTTTAGCAAGTTTTTGTTGGGTAGCATATTCTGTCATAACCAGTTAGCAGGAAAGCGAACTACATCGTCAGATTAATATATGTAACTCCACGATCGTCATAGTAACAACAGATCAAGGTTGCGTGCTAAATGTTTGTAAATTGTTGTGCGGATTCTGTGACTAGAAGAACGATACGTGGAAAGAAAAATGGGAGTTGTAGTTCTATGGTTGGCACCGTGTTCCATCGACAGCAAGAAAAATATTTCACTTACGTTTGAGAACCGCAGTTCTGCGAGTACAGTTAAATAAATTTTACTGCTTAGCAGAACGTTGTGGTCACTGGAGGTTGATGATATAGAAGTTTTAATAGTTGATGTTTGTGTTCACTCATAAACGCCGGAATGGGAGCAGCAATTAAGCACTTAGAATGTTCAAAATCGCACTTTAAACTTAGAGGTCAACCAGTATCACACTCTTAGTCATGGACAATCCATAGACTTAAGTGCATCCACCCTATATTACGAGTATTTCGGTTATTAAATCACTCTACTGGTATGAAGCACGAATAGGTCAGTCACTGCTCCATACACAAGAAATTAAAGCAATCAACAGTGATTTTAAAACAGTATTATTAGAGTCCCCATGACTCAACAACATTTTAACTGAAAACGCGAGGAGTAATGATGTCGTTGTTGCTGGAATAAATTATCCCCAGTAATATGTGTAATTAGTGGGAAGTGACAAGGTCAGCAGGAGGAAGACTGACGGTTTAAAGATGTTTGATGGTCCAAACATGCAAGCCTGTTGTTTGTTAATAAACAACAGGTTGGAGGCAGGGGTTTCAAGAGGTGAGTCTCATTTCCTTCCTTCTCATTTCAAGAGACAGGCCATCATCCTTCTACTGGCTGCATGACAATCAACCGCTGGATCCTTGTGGTCAATGATAAAATTGTCCTCTGGACAGAAGTACACAATTCCTCCAACTTTTCCTGAACATCCGATAAATTTGTCTAAAAACAGCAACAGGCAATGTTCGTAACCATAAAATCCCTGGTAAAGCAAAACCCTGGAATTATTTTGGGGTAACTATGTTTGAATCGAAAGTCACGAACATTTTGGAGTTATTCCTATTCAACATTTCAAACCGAGAGCACTGGTAGCACTCTCTTACACTTATAACAGTTCAGCGTATTAATGACAAGAGTATAAAGGTACTAGCTTATTCATTTCGTTGTGTCGCATGATCGGTACAAGACGCAAATGCAATTTCTGATTGCCGTTACCCGCAAATGCAGTAGGGGTCAACAAAAACACAATATTCGGGCCTACATATTAAATAATAGCTGAAACCCTGTGAGTGCGTTGGAAGTTGTTAGTATTCTAATGTATGCTTATGTAACGTACGGTCAAAACCAGCAGGCGCGTACAGGTTGAATTGGAAGTGTGTGACAGAGCGTGCTGCTGTGTTGTTGGTGCCGTTTTAGTTTTCGTTTGTTTGTCGTGTGCATGGTTTACTGGGCCTTTGGCCCATACTTGTTTGTGTCGTTTCCTTTTACGGGACTTTTAGTGGAACCCGTACATCGGAAGTACGCTGTCAACCGGTGTCTCCATGTTGCCCCAAAGCTTCTGTGCAAGCGTCACCGACATTCAGAGTAGAAACGGCCGACTTGTATGTTATACCCATAAAAAACAAACTGCCTATAACTCTAAATAAAGGCGTGATAAAATATAATTAACTTCATTTCTGTTAACTGCCTAATGTGTGTAGCAAGAGAAACACAATCTCTTTTGGGTGGCCAAATATCTCTAGATATAAGCGATATAACTCTCATCACTATTAAAAATAAACCAGTTTACGGCAAAATTAATTAAACGGGCAACATTTTATACATTCTGACAAAATACATGATTTAATCGATGCTGCCATTGCGGTATGATGAACCGCCTAAAAAGGCATTATTTTGACGACAGTCAAGCATAAATATTTTAATCAATATAAGGCGCATGTCATACCAGTCATTAAATGACGTCCGCAATCATGGCTGAATTTAAACAAAGTGAAGTATCGCCTATATCGATCTCTTTAGGTAAAATTAATCCTGTCAGTATTCGACAGAACGACGGAAATAAGGAAATTTTTATTTCGTTACAAATGAAATCAATTGGTTTAACTGAAAGAAAGGTTTTTACAAACCGTTTTTAATCAAAAAATCTACCACAACATTTCAAAGAGTACTTAGTATTTATCTCCGTACTGTTTAAGCCAGTAATCCTCACTAATTCCGGATAAAAGTTCAGAAGGTATGAAAATTTTTAAGCTGAAATAAGAAAACTGGGCATTTAAACCTCAAACCTCCGATCGTAATTCTGTTTTCAAACACAAGTGTGCGGATAATACACAACTCGAAAAGTGTCGAGCTACACTTTAACACGTAATAACTGTCATCCTGTGCATTCTGTTAACCTACCATAGATTCCGTTGAAATGACCCTCACTGATCTTCCTTCGATTAAAATCTTATTCACATTGTTTTCAGAATCATTTTAACGATAAACCCAACAGAAACTTCAAGTAAGTTCAGGATAACACTAGGGAAGATAACCGAGTGCAGTAACCAGTAAGCTTTACAAGTTCACACAAAAATGCATCCAGTGTGTAACATTTGGTCGGCCGAAGTAGTTAGAAGGAAGCTCTAACTTTTAAGGAAAATAATGCGGAATTGCCGCCAACATATTTGTTGGTAGGCAGCAAATTTATCGATGACAATCTGTGTTACTGTGCTATGCGTCATTTTCAATCACTTAATATTGCGGTCATCAGTGGTATCAGCCAAAGTCTGTCTGGAAACGTGACTGAAATCTGGCCTATTTTTTTGAGGCCCTTGTTTCAGCAAAACTGCATTTAAATTTACAAACCCCTGAGTGATTGGGACGTTGTATACTTTTTGTAAATGCGGACTGGCATTATCACTGCTTGCACATTTTGATTTATTTATCAGCCATTGTTTGGCTGCTTCTCAAACAATATTTTATGCGTGTTCTAAGTTTATTACCAAATCGAAATCTGTGATATAAAATAGCATTTTAGCGAGATGAAGTCTTGGTGAAAAGGGAAAGAGTACGACAATGACTTTCTTTTAAACTGACCTCAAATTTCTTTAATAAGGGAGCTCCTGACTATTTGGTTATTAAGAAAAATACGTGAAATGTATTTATCATTGAACATACATAGAACCCACAACTATTACAGAAAAAACACGTTGAAAGTTTTACAATTTGCTACAGATAAACCGAAGTTGAAGTGGAAACGTTCGACAATTTTGATCAACGCGTAACAATTTTCCGTAATAACCCGTCAATAGTCTTAGTTCTGTAAGGTCGAACGATCGTCGTCATCAACTGCATACTGTTCGACTGTGTTTCTTCCGTACCAGATGATTACTGTGACATTGTAAGACCCTAATTAATGTTCAGATTATTAAAGTTTATATGAGCAATAATTTATCAGCTAACTTCGACCCTGTGTTGTTTTCACAAATATGTATATACCTCCTACACTGAAAATGAAACCAAACGCAGAGATGAAAATGTTTTAGTCCTTTGCGTAACCATCAAATGGTTCTTAACAAAATATGACTGAACATAAAATGTGTTACAAAAACGAGTCAGAAGGTTAACGTTTAGTCGCTATGTTTAAAGGCCAATAGATTTTGTTCCTCTAACATCCTTCAGGAGAAGATAATTTACAAGAATGTTCTAACATCAAGGCGTGTTTGCTTATAATTAGCACAGCTTACAGTCACTTGTCACGATTAACAGTTAATCCGAGAAACCAGGGAGCATGTACACAAACCTGGTAATGCAGCTATTTTTGAATAGCCAAAATATCTCAGTTTCTCAAGAAAGTCACATTCCGGAGTTAATCACAAACTACTTCTGGTAAACAAACATACTGAAGCCCTCTGTGAACAATTCCGGCTTCATCTTTCTTACACTGTCCTCATTGTATATTTTTTTATTTGGAGGGGAAAAGAATCAGTTTACTCCATACCACACTTTTATTTCATGGAAATTAACAATTTCACTTAAAGCATTCAGCCTACAAGCGATTCATGTGAATTGATGGTACCAATTCTCATTAAACTTTTTGAATGGAAAACAGAAAATTAGCTTCATACGATTTATACCTCGAAAATATTTGCTATAACTCCCCACTTGTTTGCAGCAGGCTGATTAATCATACGTGACTCCAAACCACGAAGCAAAAGGGAGTCAACTTTGAAAACCCTGCTGGCAACCATAACGGCAGTGTCAATCCCCCAAACAGTTCCGTGGATGTCAAGTGAGTTAGTGGTACCTGAGCGCAGTCATCTCTATGTGCCCTAGCAAATATTTGTTTTAGTTAGCAGCAAAAACTAAAACGTTCCGTTGGTGATATTACATTTTGCGTAAGGACGTAGTGCACTACGACTAATGATGTTCACTCTTTTTAGCTATTCGTTGGCTGTCTGATGGGTGCGTAGCCTATTAGTGATACAGTTTCGGTAGACGCTTGGCAACATTGATTTCAGGTTGGTGACAAGATCTGCCAACATAAGATATTTTGCGTCTAGACTTACATCTAAGCAGCACTGAGATAAGTTGTGTAGCAAAACCGTCGAAAGCTTCATCGGCGTGCTATTGCCTACTTAGTGGTTTACAGTGTGAGATGCGTGTAGCCGCGTGAAATCTCCGGACTTCCTCAAACGCCTCATTCTTATGAAGAGTACACCCTCTCCCTAATCGTTCATTGTATATGGGTCGCTTAAGGCGTGACTTTCATCGAATAACTCTGGAAATTACAGGATCGTAAACTTTACGATTGAACTTGATGTCAGGAATTTTAAAAGAATGCTCACTGGGCTTCAGTATGCTCTTGTTACCCTCCCATAAGAGTTATTGTAAGTTCCAGTAGATGACGCAGAAGAAGTGGGTTATCTGTTCTCATTATGAAGGTTTCAGAATTTAGCGGTTACAGTACAGCCGACATAACAAAGACCAGGTAAGGATGCATAGTTTCTATGAGTGGTTAAGTTTACAGGAAAGTTTACAGTTTCCAATTATAAGCCACTTACATTTCTGATGTTTATGTCGAACAGTTCATCAACAGGCAAGTGGCATTCTTCCAAAACTTCATGAATGCGGAGCACGCAAATTAACCATGAATCAAACATATAACTTTGCTGTAGCAGACTGCAAGCAATTTATTATCCCTCCTATTTTAATTGCAGGCTGTGAAAGCTTACTATAAACAAAAACACGAGAGTGGATGATAAATACATAATCTACACGTCCGAGAGAACCGCTGTAAAGGGTAACAGGTATTAGTTTACAAACATCTACCATATGTATAGTGTAATTCTTGAGCGTATGTGCTCATGCTTCTGAAAGTTGACCCCAAGTGAAACAGAGAGGCTTCAACAAACACTTTTCATTATTTACGATGCACTTTTTTCTACAGAAAACAAGGAAAAGTCCAAGGGAGCTGTCCCTAAAATGTTCACAACCTTCAGAAATGCATCTATTTTATTTTTGTTGTGGTGTATAATGTAAAACATAACTAGCCATAAAAAGTTTATAAGAAAAATTTTATCTCAGTACATTTTAAAAGTTCTATGATTTTAAGTTTAAATTTATTTCACTTGAGAATGTTGAATCAGCACGACGTCAGGTGACAATGACCAAAATACTTCAAGTGAATTCTGGTGAAGTGTTGAAGCAAGATTACGTAGGCTGGTAGTGACCCAAATTTTGTTGCAGTTTTTTTTAATCTGATGGACTTTTCAGCCAGTCAGCTTTGAAACGAAGTTCTGGAAGCGAATTCTGCCGTTGCTAGATTTCGGCAATAATGCAAGTTCATTCCATGATCGGATTTGGATTCCTTACCGCAATCTCATGAGGCAAGCGTGTTGACCACTGTATTGTTGACGTCACGATAAGCACAACCAAACTATCATAAGCAAAAGTTTTATCATGTCCGATGCTTGTAAACTGCGAAGAAAACTGGTCTTTTCTAACACGCAAAACACCACAGCAAAGTTGACTAGTGATTACTAGCATCCGTAAGCAAAGTGCGGTCGAATTTGGAGCACAGTGGATAGAAAACAGTGACAAAAACCGCGTTTTTTCTAAGATTCAAAAAGTCTTCGAACTGCCCACCTTTCAGCTGTAAATGATGCTGGGCTCTTCTGAACGATAGTGCACAAACCTAAGGCCAAGTACATAATTTACGTGGGTTTTTAACATAGTTTCAACTGTGCAAACGTGGTCAAATCATACGCATTTTACGTTTCAGAAACAAGGGGACTTTCGGTCGGTTCATGCTCATGCGAACTGAATAGAATGCCGTATGTTTGCATGAACAAGTGAATAGTAGTAAACTTCCATGATTTGATCATGTTCTCGGGTTGCAACTTTACATAATTTTCTGTGGTTGATTCCGTTGTTCATGTATTAAGCATGGTCGGACTCTATTTAAGGTATGCATTAAAATACCCTTTCTTTGAAACCTTGACAAACAAAATGCCACGTCACAAACTAACCCATGAAGACAGACAGACAACAATAGTAAACTTCTATGTCAATATTCCTCAAAAATGCCCGAACGGCATTATATTATTTATTACCAGAGTGTGTTGATGAAATAAACGCAAACAACAGCGATTAATGTCCATAAGGGTTGAGGAATATGTTTACTTATGGTGGCAGGTTTGGTATGAAATTAACCCCGAGGGCGAGATACAAACAGTGGCATTCCATACGTCTACATCCGAAAGACAACCAACATTTTTCAGAGACACCCAGTACTCCCCACATGCCAATTAACTGTGCAAGACCGGAGGGCTTTGTCCTAACTGAGTGTGTCGCTTCATATTAAGTCCTCACGAGACGCTTACAAATCGTCTGAAATACTAACTACCAACTTCTGCTGCAGTAATCTAGCCTACGGATCAGCTTATCACTCGGTCATTTAGATGCAAACTTCAGAAGCTTTCTTTAGACTTTATCCTTAAGAAAGCTAACAAAGACTGGAGTGCAGAGGCAGTTAGTACCTTCAGTAAGGTTCGCCGTTTGTTTACGGGATGAAGTTCTTCTTGACAATTCGATTCCGACCTTTGAAAAGGCAGGTTTGAGAGTAAAATCTGGGTCTAGAAATAAGGATTTTTGGGGACTTCTTGAAGAATTAAAATGTTTTTCTGTGAATGGTGATGAGTTTGGTGCCCAGAAAGAGAAACGAAATGATCGAAGGAAAACACTCACGAAGTATGTTGTGTTTCTGTACAATGGATTGAGAAGAATATGACGCTAGCAGTGAGTTGTAACAACGTTTCAACCAGATCTAGCGGAATTCTTCAAGAGTGTTGTAATCGAAATCCTACTAACAAAAGAACGGAGGACACGTGAGGTTTGCCGTGGTTAGGCCAGTTTGCGTTTTATTTGAGGGGATTGGTTGAAGCCATTGTCTGTAAATTGGATTTGAGACTGAGAGGGAAAAGGATCGTTCTTGTCTGGTGTTAGTTATCAACACTAGTCACACTGCGGACAGTGGACTGCTCGCATTACGGTTGATACATACGTGATGAGTGTAAATGGTGGGAACTTCTGCACAGCATCGCTACCCATGGGAAGGTAGACCATTGTGAATCACTCGTGCTTCACGAAACATATGTTGTGACTTTCTGACGGTGAGTCTAGCGCGATGGTTGAATCGTTCTCCAGGTTATGAATCTGGTGTGTCTTTTGGTGGAAGCTAAGTGTATCTTTTGTGTTCAGCAACATATAGTTTCGACTGTTTGTTCCCTTCATGTAACTGACATTGTAATCACTACATTTGATCTCGTAAACGCAGCCTGTCTGGTAGTTCACGGAGGCTGGATCTTTAGGGTGCATTAACAGCCGTCCCAAGATAGTAACGAACCAAATGGCGCAGTCATTTAGAATGCAACAAACTTTTCAGATGTTCATTCATGGTATGGTACTTGCACAGTACACTGGATAGATCAAGCCTCCGGTGTTTTACTTAGTAATTGTTCGTCTATTTGTGTTCTTAACAAGTACGTTTGGAGTTATGAGATGAGTTCAGTAAACAACTATCGCCTCCAACTAAACCGACGGGCTAGAGATGATATATAGAATAATCTAAAGACGATGTGATCGAGAGTTGGCCAGTTAGTTTTAATAACGCAGACAAACTGTTTTATACACGTATTACTGCAAGTCTTAAAGAAGCCTGATTTTTCAGAAAAAGCCAGGGATACTGTGTTAGTCCTACAAAAGATATTTACATATGCCACCTAAACGCATTTCAGTGAATAACCAGTCATACATAGTCAACTTCTGGACGTATATGTTGTACTTTTGTTCAATCGTTATTTTTTAAACAGGCTGTACGAGCAGAAGTGGGGCATTGGTTTGCTTTTTGCTGACCACCACAACGGTGAACATATCGGTCATTATGGCAACATTCCAGCTTATTTGTTTTGGCTGTGGCAAGAGACTTTACGAATTGTCTTGGACTTATTTTTACTTCCCAGCTAACTATCCCTTAAAATACTCAGAAAGTGTAGATATTGTTATCATTTCTCATTGAAAAATACTGTTTGATTATACTTGTGGCTGCCTGTTGAATTCTGTCACTTGCTTGCTTGCTTATAAACGAAACTGAATTGAAAGCGGTAAGTTCCAAGTAATTAACGGGATGACGTAGTTAATATACAACATACTTTATACCCACTCACCTGAAGGACCGATGGTTTTTCAGTGGAAGGCGCAAAACATGTTCAGCGTAATAAGCAAGCTGGAAGACCAAACGAACAATAGTATTACGCATCCCTATTACTGAATATTACAATTCCTTGTCTCTATCCATTATCCATCTTCTTTCATACATTCGCTACCTGAATAGCGAAACAATGGAAAGAACGTTCTCAATATACTCATTTCCGGATAGGTTTACCTGACACGGCAGAAGAGAGTTACTAAGGCTTTGTTCACATAAAGTTATCATAAGGCGTGTCTTTTTAACGCAATTTATTTTGAGTGATTTTGAGTTTCACTACTGCAACGTACTGGAACAATATCCTATGTGTGCCCCTAAACGGTGTAATAAAGCAGCATGGGACGAATCAGTATAAAATAATTTGTTTATTTCACTAAGTATATAAATGGCAACCTGCCTACTAAATGCGCCGTGAAACCGTAGTTATTTATACTAACTTAGTAGTCCATATATACTAACTACATCTACCCGACTAGCTTGTGACAACATTTGTGACCTAGATAAGATAATACATCATCGACAAAATACTAAATATCGTTTGTTTTGCTTAAGTAACTACCTTGGAAAAGCATTCGATTCACCGCACATCCACAAGTAGCTTCTTAGAAAGTGTTGCTGTAGAATGTTACAGTAACAGATTTGCATGAAGATAGTATTATGTGTGCATTTGCTGATGAAGTCTGCTACACGCGGAACAACTTGTTTTCTACATCCCTCAGTCTATAGTACGCCAACTGTTGAAGAAGGCAGCCACGATTATTATCCGTTCTATATAAATAATCCTTTTGAGAACCTTGAAACATATTTAGAATGACTTCGATTCCACTAGATTCGATTTCTCAGCCCTGCCAAAAATTACTGGAGCATAAGTCAATGTTGACTAATGTCGCTGTTAATTGTTTTTTTTACTATCGAATCATGCCATTACCGTCTACAATATTGTTGAGGAATATTTCACAAGGAATAGGTTGTTTTCTCGCACACAGAATTGTTGTGTGCGCGTGGTCTACAATATTCATGTAGGCATAATCACACCACAATAAAAACTCAATGATTTCCAAGTTGATTTCACAATTTTTTATCTGAATAAATTTTACATTCACTTTTGAAAGCAGACGACTTCAGATCATTCCTTTATTTAATCCATCCAGCAAATCCGAAATGTACAAACATCGTCCGACAGTAAAAGTTCTGAAAATGACCTTTCTATCAAAATGTTTTTCGCTTAACAGTTTTCTGAGGCATAAAAACGACTTAAGCAAAAAACGAAAAAATATTATCCTAACAACGTGGAACCTTCAAGAAGTTTTCTTATGAATTATAGTAAATGAGTTTTTTACAATACATTTCTGCCCACATTAGATTGGAATCATACAAGAAAAAATTAGCTCCTTAATCCAGTGAATAACAAAAATCGTTAAAAACCCGTTTCCTGGTTGTATTGTCATATGATCGAACATTTCCGTTGACAAGAAGATAATTCGTGTTGAATCGCCTATTAACAGGAAAGAAAAGTAGGCGGAACCGTTAAAAGAATTACACGCAATCATGTCACTTTGGCAAACTAAAACACATTGATATAACATTCTGATAAATAGTTACACCTAGATAATAGTGAAGATAGCTTAGACAAGCAGTCTGTAAAACGGTGTTGGCGGCCGATTTTTGCGAACATGTCAGTCAACTAGACATTTGAGGCTTTCAACCGATTAAATATCGACCAAGGGGTTGAGCAATGTTCTCCAGTGTACGTTGAAAGGAAGCCACTATTCACTCTGAAAGCCAAATTTTACAGTACGTCGCGAGATGTTAACATTTCGTTTACTCTCTTCAGTCACGAACGT
>LUCH01000177.1:222446-280843 GCA_013368495.1 Paragonimus heterotremus
CCAATGTTTTACGTTCGTGACTGAAGAGAGTAAACGAAATGTTAACATCTCGCGACGTATGTCTTCTATCGTTGCTGGTGAATTATTTATTAACCCAACTTCGAGTGTCACAAATATATCTTCAATAAGTACGGTTATTTGAGCTTATGGACCGTAGTTTTCGCTGATAGTTCTGTGACGCCTCACACCCTGGAATGTGTACTTTTTTCTCTAGGCCCAAATGACACGGTTATGCTCAGTAAAATGCAAATCATTTGTGATCCTACATGGCTGAAGGTGATGAACCAGGATTTTCATTTAACTGTAGGTACTACCATAGAAAACTGAATGGTCGCCTCGGCCACACTATAAGTTCTGAACATATGTGCTTAGAAGATTACGTTGTATCTGGTTAGTCCGAATAAAGATCCTGGTCCGGTTTGTATTGCCGACAACTGAAATGTGCAGGAACTGCGACCTCCTTAGGCATTCATTCCGATTTACTAGTAGAAGGTTTTGCTAATGGACAAATCAATGATTTTTTGAGGTTTGTGATTAAGACCTGGTAGAAAATATTCTAGTATATCGTGTTGGAACTCCTTCATGTCACTAATGCTCGCCGTAATAAATTACGATCAGATCATTTCGAACATATATCATTCCGTTGTGTATTATTCACCAAAGCTGCAAGATTAGGCTCCGTTCTGAAACCAGGGACATACACTTGGACAGGTTTAACCTGGTCATAGAGTCGTCTGATGAACTGCGCACCAGTGTGTTTGTTTGATCAGCTGACAGTTCTGTGCATGTGTGTGCGTTACTCAATGGTAGTAGTCGAGTGTTTGTCAGATAATATGCAACAGTAAATTGCTTACATATTATTGGGCTTAAGGCCGACTGCGTTACACGCGATCGGTCGAGTTCGACTTCCACTCACGATGGGGTTCAGCATTGTGATGCTAGTTACATGACATAGATCATTTACTTGATCGTTTTTCACCCTAGTTTGTCTTTCACCAGCGTGTAACGCTATGACGCCAGCTAGTCTGCAGATGCTGATCTTAAAAGTGTACGCTGCCGAGCCGGTTTTACGTCAGACCTGTTGACTAAAATGACCGACTAGCAAACCTCCGAGCAAATTTCATAAGCACGACACTGACCGGAGTAAAATATTTTTGCGCTACCACATTCACAGGTGTATTGCGCGTATCCGCCAGCGCTCGCCCGCACGTCACCGCACATTTGAAGTGTATTTTAATAAGGTACAGACTAAAAACACAGTCACATCGTTTGATGTTCCCGAGTATCGCATCTGAACCACAACTCTATGTGGTGCACGAGTCTTAAAAAAATAATGGCTTACATTCGTATGAAAAACATCTAGTTTTTAGGCAGCTCGAGACGATAAATTCCCATTCCGTTTACTCAGAGCAAGGATACTTTTCAGTGGGGACTACGGGGTCACAGGTTTTGCAATAAGACACAAAGAAGGAAAATGCAAAATTACCGCAACTCATTAGACAAAAATGGTAAGGCCATTGGAAGAATTTAAACCAGAGAGAGTTGTAAGTCAGCTGAACAGCTTGAGTATACTTCGCAAAGTTAAGATTAGTTTGGTTCCATTACTTCCGCTGATATAAATTATTACATGATGACCTATATCTAGTCGATCTGCAGGGTAACCGTGTCAACAAATAAACTTGACGGTGCACCTTGACCATGAATACGCTACAGGAGTTCACAGCGACAAATGCGAGTGGATACAGGTTGCGCCCACATTGCTTCATGACCTGATCGACCAGAATAGGCATGGTGGTTTCCGAATGTCACTTCCTCACCCGAGCGACAAGTTGCCTGTATGGTCTGGCAGTGTAGTACAAATAGACTGAACGATGAACCGTCCAGACGAACCACAGCAGTCGAGTCGGAGTACTGATTGAGCTCAAGGTCGCTGGTGTTTGTCGTTGTTAGGACTAATAACCAGACGCATGGCTGTTGTCCTTTGTGAATTAATGGTTGCGTCATACCAACTGAACCGGTCGATGCAACCAAGCCTGTGTCCATGTGATTTGTCACGCAAATTAGCCGTGGATTTATCGCTGATAGATTAGACAAGACAAGCTGTGACCCAAGGGGTACGAGTTAGTAAAACTTGATGACCAGCTAGTAACGGTTGAGTATTTCAATCTGCTAACTATTGATATGAGCTTAAATCCATGCAGGTTACTAATTACATTGTTTTGATTCAACCTTCCATTTGTCGACCCATCACGACTGTATGATATAATGTGAAAACTGAACCAAATCGTTTTAGGTAAATGATTCTGCTGGATACATTTGAGTTATTTTTTTTCATTACTAAACCCTGGCATTAGTTTCACAGAACTTTTGCTTGTCCGTTCTCTCGGCTAATTTGCGTGACAAATCACATGGACACAGGCTTGGTTGCATCGACCGGTTCAGTTGGTATGACGCAACCATTAATTCACAAAGGACAACAGCCATGCGTCTGGTTATTAGTCCTAACAACGACAAACACCAGCGACCTTGAGCTCAATCAGTACTCCGACTCGACTGCTGTGGTTCGTCTGGACGGTTCATCGTTCAGTCTATTTGTACTACACTGCCAGACCATACAGGCAACTTGTCGCTCGGGTGAGGAAGTGACATTCGGAAACCACCATGCCTATTCTGGTCGATCAGGTCATGAAGCAATGTGGGCGCAACCTGTATCCACTCGCATTTGTCGCTGTGACTTTCTGTGGTACATTTTTATCTAAGGCGTTCTTTGTTGGTTACAGATGTTTTTATATCCCAGCTTTGTATTGTAAGGGTATTCTGAAATATGTCTATGTTACTCACTGCAAATGAGTAGCATAGTCTGGAAAGGGAACCTTTAGTGTGAAAAAATAACCAGTTTCCTAAATCATGCAAATGGCTATAATATTCAGAACATCTTAACTCGCGAGTTGCAATAAAATATAACTACTTTTGACACCGCTTAATTATAGATCTTTTTTGTGTACTACTTGAAGCTTGAAAGTAGGCCTGTTACTTAAGTTTGAAGGATTTGGATAGGGTACGACGCATTTCAGACTGTCACTATAGTGAAGGTGGACTGTACTAATATGCTAGCCTTGCACTGAACATATGGTGATGGTGGAGTCCCAGATCATTGTGACGGGCATGATAGCATTAACATAGTAGCTGTGACTCATATGGTTTATCTCAAGTTTAGTCGGTCAGTATTCACAAAGAGGGAGGGAAATATATTCTTCAAGCACTTTACAAAAAGCAAACAGAAAGTAGTGACCGATAACCTTTCGTGTGTGAAATAACGTCGGGTGGGTAGACAGTGACTTAACCATGCTAAACAATTGCAGAAATTAGTGTAGTCTTTATAATTAAGATTGTCCTGACCAGAATTTTTGAGTTGGAGTGTGCTTCATGCAAGACTTTTAAGGCACGTATTAGTGAGAAGCAAGATGATTTAACCCAGAACTGTTTCTTGCAGCCGATTGTATTTCAGGAAGTAAAAATTTCTTTAATATTTCCTGTTTAGTAAAATAAGTAATCGTGAGACACGCGGTTATAATAATCTACACTGGATCTGTTGTACTCTGGTGTAGCTCGTCAAACAACCCCACGGTTGCAGTCTTGAAGGAATCAGTCGGTTGAGAGAGGTTTCTCCAACCAGACAACCGCGTGAATGAGAACCCGCATACATTCAGTGGTGAAACACGATTTTTTCATACGAACAACCTCTGCCCGCACCACCACTAAGTCGATTCGTTCGTGAGTACAAAATATGCTGCCACCATACTGATTAACATAAGGTTCACTGGTTGTTTGAAGGAATAGTAAAGTTAGTGCAATTCCCGCCCTTTAAAAGTGGTAAACCTCGTAGGTGGATAAGGTGTAACATTTCGCCAACAGCAATTCACCCATTTTTGACCCATTTGTACTCAAAATACGGAATAACCTCTAAACTTCTGCTGGCACTGTTTGGCACCATATTACATTAGAACGTCAACATCTGTTTTAAAGAAAATTATAAATTTTGGTACATTGGTACATTGTTGGAGCTTACGTTGTAAATTGGGCGATGAAGTAATTAATGAGGCTAGATCGTTGAATATGGGCTTCAAGCCTAATACAACAAAACAGGGTTATCTGTGAGTTTGTAAAATAATTTGTTGACGTAAATCAGATTAGACTAAATTTCACCATTATATCACAATGAGTTCACAAGGTTGTAGACCAGAGGAAACTGATTGCCAACAAAAACGTTCCGGTGGCTTAACCAGATTCTGAAGATCTTGAGAAACTCAAGCAGTAAAATCTGCAAAATCTAAGATCAATTCCTAAGTACCATGTAGACGGCATGAAATGTGTACTATTGCCAAAAAGATTTCATCTTTTGCACGAGGCAACAATTCCTTGTGAAACGACACTGAAAATAACACCATTCACTCGCACGATGTATTCATCATATGTCTAAAAATGCACCTGTCCCTGACTGTAAATGTCGGATGACCGCCACCAGCGAACAGGTCTGCGTGTGAGGCCAACTACTGGTTTATTATCACGTAATAAACCGATGTGGTGGATGACGATCGGTACAAAAATTGGCTGCAAATGATTTCGAGGTGAATTTCTGGACCTTCGGTTATTAGTCCGTTGCCAGGACAGACTCCAGCTGGAGACTGGAACGCGTCTGTACGTAAGAACCAAAACTGCTTCCCCTACAAGTTGTGGATCAACCAGGAGACACGACTGAAGTCTATGTGTAACTGACCGCCAAAATTGTCTTCAACAGTCATTCAGATTGACACAGTCATCATGCCAAGTACACATACATTGATTCATTCTACAGGCAGCTGTCTCCCCGAGGTGCCTACGCAACTCATGCTTCCCCGAGGTCAAATATTTCCGAACTTTCAGTTTACTTTTCGTTTTGTGCAATGATGATGCAACCCACTGTTGGCAAGCGTTTGACCTGCAGGAAAGAGCGGACGATGAGAAAAATACGATTTAAGTGTTGACAGCAGGACTGCACGTTTGCAGGTAACATATTATGTAAAGCATACCAACTCTAATGATTTAAAGTCATACATAAGGAGGCCTGGATCTGGTCATCCTGCAAGTTCAATACAGTTGTGATGAGGTTGAGGAGGTCAGAATATTATCCGGTTCAACTTGCGTCCGACAGGAGGTAAACACACTCAGTCTAATCGTTATAAGGGACTTGCTACCGATTGTTTTTGATTAATCGCTTTAATGGGGACGTTAAAACTTTACACTTCCCGGAACGTGGAACCTGCGAAGGCGCAGCTTTCCTGTCAGGTGTAACACTTTCATCCCGATCTTCAACCATTTTTTCCATCTCAAGTGCCGACGGCTCGTCAGGACTAATTACTTTCTCTCCTAATTTTAATTGCACAAAGTAAAATGTGTAGTAATAGCCAACCCTGTACTGACAGTGTTGATAGTGGATTGTGTAAGCTTTACACAGTACGACCAGGCCCGGAGAGGACAGCCTTTGCATGTACGGTAGGTCTAGCATGTCAGTGTTATTTGATGTTGAGTATGGTTTTCGTGATTCATCATCCGCGTTCTTTATCACTTCTCATTTGGATAGGTCTCTTAGCTGTAGCATTTTCATAGACTTGTTGATAAAGCACTTCCATACAAAATTAGTGTACTCGGCTTTCGGTCCTGTTAGAGCTCATCATTAGTGTATACGTTTGCCGGGATTCAGACTTTAGTCAGGTTTACATAAAACATCCAAATTGACCACTGCATCACTGACCTCACATCAGGGACAACGAAGCATCATGTCCATAACCACAAATCCGCTCCTCTTTTCAGAAACTTGGGTGTCTGTGATCTTCTACCTATTCTTTTCTTAGGCTTTGTTGGTGTATTGAATGATGAATCGTTCGCTTGATCTTTTCGTAGTTCAACTTTGAGTTTTGTTTTTCAACTTTATTCTCTGTGGAATGCACTACCATGCACTCGTATACTGAAATACTTCTTGTATTACATCTCACACATCTTTCTTCCTGGTATAGATCTTGTCGTTACAGTCTCTCTGTGTGTTTATTTTTCGAGAGATAAGGATTTCCTTTCCATGCTAGCCATTCAGTTGGCTAACCAGCATTGGCCAGCTGGACACAAAGGCCTCACTCACACACCTACTGGTCTTATTCCTTTGGGTTTACACCGGATACGTGGTGTGTGAGTGGAACCGCAAGTGGTGCAGCGCAAGCCACTTGGGGTGTTGGTTTAAAGCGCAGGCGTCCTTTGGCTTCGGTCACTGTGACAGGCTAATCCGTCTCGGATGCCGCCAACCATGGGGTATGAAGTGCAGTTAACATGACTCGCAATCACGGGGGACAAAATGCTAAAAAGATTTGACCCCCTTCGAATCGGTTGGCTGTGCTGCTGGGAACTGGGAATGCAGATAATTCTCTAAGAAGAGAAACCGCTTGATATTTTCTTTCACCTTTCAGGAGAAACTTTCGGCATGAAAATAATGCCTTTCGTAAACCATTAGTATAAGTTTTTCACCGGGCTTTTATTACATTATTTTACTGCACTGGTCACGATCCAAGCAGCTTTTCTTACTGGTGACACCATACATTTCCCATCGTGTAATTCGAGGCTTCTATTTCAATACCAACTGTATCCATTTGAAGCCTGACATTTGTAAGCTACAGACAACTTGCAACCATATGGCAATTACAACTGAGAGGAAAACCACTGTCAACAAAGTAACCGTCGATGCGCTCAGTATGTCAGTTGTGTTGAGATGCAAAGATGTAGGATGCCGTTGGTTCTGAGTTAAACGGGTGAAACGCAGCTGGTCGACGAGTGTGGTTGTTATGGCAACGGGACGCATGACCTCTATGCGCATTCTTGCACCAGCAGCTGTATTTCGCCCCCACGTTTTTCAAACTGTTGATAGATTCCAAAAAATTAAGCAACTGTGTCGGGAAGTTCGTTATGTGGGAGAAAATTAAATATCCGCTACAGAGATGTATTTGTGTCGGTTTGCATTGGGGACCGACTCAGGAATCCACACCATGATCGTTGCGCAAGGATATCTAAACTGACGAGATTAACTGAAAAAATGTCAAAAAATCTACTAACATGCTCAAATATATTCGATAATTTGTGCCGATCTGCTTCTCTGAAGCGTATATTACAATACAACGGGAGATCAGTTTGGAATAGGGTTTAGGCTATTACTGACATAATGCATGAAGGTAATCTTTTAACAGGGCATAATTCGCAAACCATCGATATTCATTCAGTGACATAAAAGTAATTTTACTCCTTCGGCTCAACTTAACTGGTTATTAATTTTAATGAGGTCCGCTCAAAAAATAACGACAGAAATTCCACAATTTTTAAAGTACCGTTTCAGGTTCAACGGGGCCTGTCACGCGCTTCGGATTTCAACATAGAATCCTATTTATACTCATTGCTCTAATTCCAGCACTTTTGCCTAAATACGCTCAGGATTTCGGTCAGTCATTTTAGTCGCAATCAGCCATGGTCCACAGTTAATAAGAAAATGAAGTGTTTACTGATATACTTTGAGAAAATAAATATTAAATGGGATCAACATCATGTTGATTCCCGTCGTTTGTAAATATGGAGCAATCAACCAACATATGACCAGCGCACAATAACAAACACGGATGTAGCTAGGTGGGTTGTTCGTGCAAAAGACGACAACGGACTAAATACTATCCAGAATGTGTTGGCAGCTGTCAAGTACACAGATGGTGCTCTTCATTCAACAATATTTCAATCTAGTGTGGATCAAGTGGATGATCTGGTGACTCCTGTAACATGTTAACAGTCTAAATAACTATACAAGGAATAAATTTGCTGAAAACTCAGTTTTAAGCAAACGCGGAAGACGAACCTATTGGATCTTACGGCTTCCGAATTCATCTGATGAGTTGTGTGCAGAGGTTTTGATGTCGTCGTAGAAAAATCATTGAGAACATCAAGCGGATTTGATATTAATGCGCACATTCCACAAAATGAAACTCTACCGCTTCGAAATATGACGGAAATTGTTGATTAACTACCTCTAAAAAGATTACATTTTCGGGGTTATTTTGCTTGCAACCGATTTCTTTTGTTGATAATTCGTCGAAAATCGTTTTTATTATAGTACCTAATGAGGACGATTGCTCTGTTAACAGCATTCTAATGCCAGTTTATCAGTTAAGCAGAGTCGAACAACTCACAACCTAGCTGCCAGTATTCGCCTATTTTTCAAAATGAAATTAACATCGGCTTTAATCGGATAAATGTATTAGTAAACTTTATCTGATTGCACGCAGCAAATTGAATTTGTCACTCATGGCTTTACTCGCCAGATTAATCGTAAGTGACTGGTGTGCCCAAATGCTACTTGTTTGTAAGAATTATTAGTTGCAAAAGGCATCTTATTTCAAAGCTTGACAGATGTTTCAATGAGTGCAACAACCTTGATTGTACTCTAAAATTTTGTATTATACTTGTTACCCAACTGGAGAAGCATGTTTTGAGTGGACCGTTCTTCTTCCTCATGCAGTAGAAACTTCATAAAGGAAGAATGCATGTTTTCAAACCCGGTCAACACTAATAGGATAGGATTCGAAATCGCCTTACAAAAGACAAAAGAGAAATTTTCAAAGAATCTTATAAGGAAAATTAACGTACGAGAAGGACTGTCGCTAGACAGAGAGAGAGCAATGAAGCAGCTATGTTGTATAGCCTGTAACACAGTAATCCAATTGAGGTGATAGAGTTAACCGGAAGTTGAAACAACTCACTTAGCCACTGATAACAAGGTGTAGAACTGCATAAAACCGTATGCCATATCTCCCATATGGGATACTCAGTAATGTACCGACAACCAAGGTCACTGAAGCTAAATAAAGCAAGACCACCAGAATGGCTTTTGCTACTAATTAGGGCAGAAAAGATTGAGCACTTAATTTTATTTTTAACGAGTTACTTAACGAACTTGCGTCGTTGGTTACATACATGTCCGTTAGAGAAGTAGACCAGTCATATCGATATACAAGAAGCGGACTTCCTAATAAATGCTTCTATATTCATTGGGCTGGAAGCGATTACTACACTAATGTTTGATCACACAGTCTCTGCCATTGGACGTATCCGGCATTTTCAGTTATACAAACCGTCATTCATTCACTGCTCTTGTTGCTCTGGTGTGAGAATTTATTGTCAGGTTGAACACTCTGGACAAACAATATACCATCATTTTGTGTTTCCTGAATGGCTATCAAAAAACTGTTTAGAATTCAATTTTCACACAATCTTCACGAAAATACCGAAACCGTCCTAAAAGAAATTTTGTGATTGGTTGGTAATCAATAAACTCGGGTATGAATAAAAATAAAAATAACTTATGGCAAAATATAAATTTGCAAGCACTAAGGGGAGCCGTGACGAAGTGAGTGCTGTTCAAGATTTTGGCCACCCTGCACCAATGAGTTCTGTGAAATTTTCTCCCAGAATCTCATCACATCTGAATAAACGTAGTAAAATCTAAGCATAGTATTTTAAATTTCCTATTAATAGATTTCGGAGGTACATCTGAAAGTCCAAAAGGGACGGTGTTTGGATAATACACAAAAGTTAGGCGACAGTATTCTTCAAGAAAAATGTTCTCAAAAACGGTTCAAGGTAAATTGAGCCTGGTTGTAACGCCGAAGTATTTAACAAGTATGCGTCAAGATACGGCCTCACTTTGTTGACAGAACTGGAAGTCAACCCAAAAGTGTTCAGACGGAAATCGCACAGAACAAACGAAGAAGACACAATCAAATGCCGAACGTAAAAATCAACCAGTATCCTTAGGCGGAAGCACAGATTATTTGGAAATGTACTTAAATTTTACATATCGCAAAATAAATGATAAAAGGAGAGGCACACTAAAACAGTAAAATGTGTACCGTTTGGGGAATTGAGGTGGAACAACTAACAAACTTATACAACATTTAAGAAAATAAGTTTGATCATCATGGTCGTTACTACTAATGTTTTTTAAATAAGTGCCTTAGTTTAGAAAGCACAGAAAATAACCAAATACTGGTAGTAAAGCAACAGAAGGGTAAAGGTTCTAAAGGTGATCAGATTGTCTTTGCTCTGACAAGTTCAATATCTGAGTCAGGTGTTTCATTTCGCAGTGGGTCAATTGAGGGTATTATTTGAATGCAAAGACAGCAGACAATTGTTGGCAGTGTTCAACTTGAAGTAATACGGCTTTCCGAACTTCCGTTAATGAGCTAAGTCACACCCTGCTGATTCAGTGACGACAGTCACTCCCATCTAACCTTCAGGCGGGAGTTATTGTCTGATCACGGGTTTAGAGATTGGGGTGAACAAAGCGATTAAGTATGCTGTTCTCTTTAGAATAATTAGGTAGACGGAACACTGTTCATAAAAGTTTGTGACTGAGTTCTCGAATACCAGTATACCGCCGTGCCCACCAAAAGGTTATTGGCGTGGTTGTTAATACGAAATTATCAAAAGCTCGATAACTAGAATGTAACTTCCGGTTTGGACAAGAAAGTACGCTAATTGTGGGCCTAAATAAGGGCTAGGCAATTAAATGTGTGTGTGTGTGTGGTTCAACTGAAGATGGAAACAAGACTGTTGAAATATATTTTCCAGCCTCCCAAGTGATTTCTATTGCAAATCAACAGAGATATACCAATAATAGCTAGAAGGATCAAGAAGCATGGTTTCAAATCTTCATTAGGCTAGAAATTCAGCCTTGCAGTTGGATATAATGCCACAGAAAGCAAAGCGAACGTTAAATTCTTTCTTACTATTTCCAGCATATCACATGCCTGACGTCAAATTGTAGCAACCTATTTATAATACGAGAAGAATACTTCCTCTAAAACAGACTTTAATTCAAGTTGTTTTCGACAATTCCAACAATTTTCTTGCGCACTTCTAACGAACAGTAAGGCTCCATGTACTTTCAAGTAGAGACACCAGGCACTCCGTTCTACCAGAGGTGATTAAGAAGTGGTTTTGTTATTTTCAGTGTAGTCGAGTCAAAAAATCAGTTACTTATTTTAGCAGCTCATTGATAAATACGTGATTATCTCTGAATGCTTCATTCTCTAAGTGCATTAGTTTGAAGATTGAAGAAGAGAAAGATCTTTTCCTTGCTGTGTGACATAGTGTAGCTCCAGCGATCGATTTTAACAGCCTTGTCAAGTACCTGACCGGTTTTGTTAGGGCTAAGGCGTGATTAACAGAATGATTTTCAGTGATGTGAAATCTTGCGTGCTCTGAGTGGTCCATAAATTCGTGAAGTTTCGTCTATGTGATATCACCGTCCAGCTGTCCATCAGGTTACCTTCCCTGGTTTCGCCAATAGGACAACTAGGACAACCACCTTTCGATTGTCCATGATTTTGCATTTTGATTTCATCTATGCATTTGTCCGGAAGAAATATAAAAGCATCGGTGATTATCCGCGTTGCTCCCCGTCTAGAGACGATGTTGAATGAAGTCATCAGTGAAATATTTCACTCATAATTTTGTTTATCGCGGAATAAATTGCCCTCAACTAAGTTTGTGGTAACATCCCATGTTGGCGTTCACTTCATCACTAGGGTTTGTTTATAGCTGTTAGATAGTCATGCGTAACAAATACAAAAGTGTCACATGATACTGTGGGCGTTTTTGGTGCCCTTGTAATTAAAGTCTTGAATTAACTGGCCCTTATAAGGACGTAATGTTATCAGCTTGAAATACTCCTTCAAATTTTTTAAGGCTATTCGAGCCTTCAGTGTTTAGGTTTACTGCTGTTTTGTTACCAAGAGGCCTCTCAAGTAGGCGAGTAATTACGCCTCAGTTTTTCATCATTCTTCACATTCTCTATCTGATTCCGTCATCAAAGTCTGTGTGTGCATAAGTGGACAATATTTTTTATGTTTCAGATTTGATTTCATCCTTGAGCAATCTTCTACTGTGGTTTCTCATTCTCAATATCTGCGAAAACTTTTCCTGTTATCAGTTGAAAATCCATTCGCGCAGGTCAGAAACGTTTTCCCTGGCCGTCAGATGGCAGATTTTAGGAAAACTAACTCACACAGCAATAATACTAACTAGAGCGTTTTGTGACCAAGTGAGCAGATGTTTGGAAAAAACCCTTCCCATGATCTACAAAAGTTACCTGGAAGAAGACAAAAAACTTTAAGTCTGCATTCAAATCAGTTTGTGCCTTCATGACTATCATCATCATAACCGACAAAAAATACGTTTCCAAACTTGTAATTTGAGGAATAAGAAGCAGGTTTGTCAGTCATGAACAGTCAATACTGATTTGCTTCGGGAGGTTTTGACTGACTCAACACGATGGTTATAAGACACTTTTTGGCAGATGAACCACAGCCATTGAAAAATATTTATTAAAGAAAATTGAGAACCCATCGACAACATTTATAAATAAATTTGGAATATCTGTTTAAAAAAATTTACAGCTGGCAAGTAAAACTTATCCGTAACCACTCAAACGCTTTCGTTTACATTCACTCAGCAAGTGCATGTGCTTTTCCGTACACTACTTCTTCCGCAGGACTCATTGTAAATACCTACATTTTCAACGACCTCTCAAGAATGCATCATAATAATAAAAAAACGAAAAGTTAAATCTTAGATCCCCACGGGATTTTGCAGATAGTCTATGCTTTCAGTACCATAATGGTTTACAGTTAAACGAAAACTCTCTTGCGGATAATGTAATTTATTATTGTTCCAGACATGGTGGCAGAGTACTAACGGAGAGTACTAACATCAATCAAACCTAGATTTGCAGTTTTCATGATATGACTTTCAACTGCAGCGCTGTACCTAGCGCGGAGGTTCCAGAAAGATTCTATGGAACCTCCATGAAATAACTTAAACCATTTTTTTCTATGGGAAATGTTACCGCAGTATTTCGGCGGACGCACAAAAAAATACTGCGTGATAAACGTTTCATATGTAAAATTTTTCTGTTATGGAATAACTATGTTGTGAGAAAATTTGTACGCAGTAATGAGTAAATTAAACTAAACCAGCTATTTGAAATATTGCCAAAAGGTTGTAAAATATTCATTCAAGAAGAGGGAATTAAAATCCTGTTGAAGTGAATCAGTCATTCCGGAGAAAATTTTCCGAACTGTTTTCATAATATCTCATTTAAGTCGCTTAATCCCAGAAAATAATTTAAAATTTTTTGGCAACAGTCACACTGTAAAAAGAACCGTGTTAATCAACGTTAAATTTACTTTCTCAAAAAACGGTTTTCTGGTGCATACTGCGTTTGCTTTGACACGTATTATTATTCACTCTCTGGGTCTGAACGTTCAAAGATGGGTGGAATATCAAAAGTCATTCAACGAGGTAGATTGTGCACCAATCGTGGTCTATATTTTATCAGTGTTCATCGAAATCCATCAAGAAATTATCCGAGAGAGTTAACGAGATTGTTGATGTTCACTTTGCGATCATCAGGTAACTTAAGTGACATATATAAATGACTGCGATCTGACTTCCTGGTGTGATATCCAACCCCAAAATATTGATTTTCACACTCACTGTATATGCAGACCAGTAGGGATAAGCCACATTCTTCGATAATGAAATAAACCGGAGGTCAACTGTAACAAAATATCCACTCAAGTCGATTGTCGGTCATATCGAACACACACAGGTCTTCACATAATTCTGTCACATGTAAATGAATATCAACTCATAAATAGTCACGTTCACTTGACTTCAAGTTGCAATGATAAAAAATCTTTTAAAAATAATTGCTTCAATTATGTGATTTGTTCCACACGTCGATAGACAGACCTATGGGCATAGAAGTTCTTCCACTGAAACGGGGCAATAATTCCACTGAACCAGTTGTAAAGATTTTGACCCGATTATTTTAAGGCGTGTTTACATCTCGCACGCCACTCAGATTATTGAAAAAGCTATCCGTTTTAACTCTATCATATCAGTTACGAAGGAATTTTATATATATTGTAACTATCTAATTAACACACACAGAGACTGAAAAGTGAATATACAAAAGCAGAAAGTGTGTTTATTTGATTTGATAAAATAATAGAATTATCAGTTCATGAGCCATAAAATATGAATATGTACACATATTGGAGGCAGAATGGGTGTAAATTCCAAGCAGGCCTACGACAAACTATTCAACGGTATTTAAATATCGTGCTATGCACTTTTAAGGCGTATTAAATAAATTGTGGCTGATAGTTTGCGTAGTATAATTTGGTCTTGCCTGATTTATAGCGCAATGGTCAACACGGCTGCGTTACAGTTGGGTGGCGAGAATTTTAGTCTCATTCGTAGTAGAGAGGTGCACTACTGACAACAACTAAACAAGAGTGTAGGGCTTAATTTTGGAACCCGCTGACTTGAAAGTTTTTGGTATGCACATGCCGCAATCAATTGTGACTGATGAACAATTCTTATCGCAAAAAGTGTTCCGCCGCTAATCAACGCTTAGCGAAGCTATGGATTTAATGTTGGATTTTTTAAGACAATCCGCCCTGTCATACCACGTGCACGGTACGCATCATCGAATGAGTGGCGCATGTTAGCTGCTAATGTTATATCAGCAGAGCAACAAGTGTTTTACAGAAAACCTCTTGAAATTTTTGTACGACATGACAGTCAGGACCTGAATGATACTTGAAGGGCTTTCTTAGTTTTGCAACGCAAAATACCAAAATCGGTATCAGTGCAAACAAAACGTCACATTATATTTTGATCTTTTTTATTGTTGCTTTTATTTAGATGTCATATTGTTAATAGCAGGTGAACAATGTCACTTGGGTTAACATTTATGAAGTAAGGCGTACATCTTAACATAAGGCATCGCAATTCGTATGTAAATGTTTATAAAAATTACGGTTGTTTTAAAAAGTCCTGTTTTAGTTTCAACTTGGTGAACATTTACACGGTGTTGAAAAAGTCTGCTAAAATGGGCCCTAGTGGACTTCATGTTAAAGATTGAGCAAGAGTTAGCGGCAGACATAGCAAATCTGTCATATTACAAACGCTATGTTGAGGATACACTAGTATTCAGTCATTCCAAACAGGCAATAGATAACCTAGTGCGACGTTTAAATAGCTGTCATCCAAACCTGAAGGTAACGTGTGAATTTGAGGTTGATAATTGTTTACCGTTTCTAGACATACTCATAAGTCGCCGGGAAGATGGTTCTATTCAAAGAGCTATCTATAGGAAATCTACATGGTCCGGTCAATACCTGAACTTTAGTAGCTTCACACCGGTCCATCATAAACGCGCACTGGTAAATACATTATTCACACGAGCAAGACGAATATGTACACAAGATAGTCTTGCAAGGGAATTAGACTTGATCACGTCTGTACTACAATCTAATGGGTATCCGAAAAGGTTCATAGATAGGCATAGTAGACCAAAACCACCTTCAGAACAGGTGATTACAGTGAGGAAAAAGAAGGTTTATATAGAACTGCCTTTTAAAGGTGATTATAACATGCATCAAACAACTCAACGACTAGTGAATTCAATTAAACGGACATTTAACGCAGCGGAACTCTGTGTGCTAGCCCGGACCCAGAAACTACCTGTCCCTTCAGTCAAAGGAGATCAACCTGTCGGTGCCACCTCACATTGTGTCTACCAATTTACATGTAACTGCAAAGAAAGTTACATAGGCAGAACCGAGAGGTGCTTGATCTCCAGAATGAAGGAACATCTACCCAAGTGGGTACAGAACTCTGTACTACAGGAGAACGACAGTGTGTTTGAAACACGCAAGCAACCAGCGTCCGCAGTTGCAAGACACGTCCTGACCACCGGACACGTTATCGACCCAGTTGGTGCATTCAGAATCTTATTACGTCACTTGAATCCAAGATTCTTGCGGTTTGCTGAAGCTGTCGCAATCAATCGACTAAATCCAACCCTGTGTGTTCAGAAACAGTTACTCGTAAACTTGACCCTTCCCTGGACTTAGTGACCTTTCTTAATCCACCGATTGACTATCCAACCTACCCCCTATCTGTTCGATATAAAACAACCGTTTCATGTTATTGTAAATTTGGTACTGACGAGTCAATACGAAATGCTTGCATCTAAACTATATTTGTTTTATAATAAGATTAAAGAATAACCTTGACTGTCTCCGACGTTATCCATGTTTTAGAGTTTGATGGGAATGTTCACTAGTAAAAGTCGCAATAACTACATTTTGTCACATTTTGAAAAGCCTTAATTTTATTTACGCAGTAGTTGACCAATAATATTTTCTTTAATCATCGAGGAAGCTCACGCAAACTGGATAGAATTGTGTGTTCAAAAGGACCACTAGTAGGAGAGGTCTTACTAAGGATATCACTCGCGGAATTCGTTTATTTAGTATACCCGACCAACCTAAAGTTTTTGGAGCTATGCAGATAACTTGTATTAAAGTTAAACGTTCACAAGTAAAGTGTTTGACGGACAGGGCTGTGAGAATTTGCGTGGACGATACTGTAGCCGAAGAATTGTTTTTCATACGTACAATATTCATACAAAATGGCTACCCGGAAGGGTTCATAGATAGAGCTATGCGACAACAAAGTGAAAAGGACCAGCTGCACCAAGCGGAAAAGAAAACTGTACACATCTGGTTAACCTTCAAGGGTGACACGCTAGCTGAAATCATAACACGTAGATTCACAAGGACAGTTAGTGCAACATTTTATGCTGCTAAATTGCGTGTCCACTTCACATTCAATCCGTTTTTATGCCCATGCCTAAAAGATAAATTGCCTGTTTCTGCAGTTTCATCTTGTGTATACTCACTCACTTGTTCCTGTAGTCCCAGTTGTTTTGGCCGCACGACCAGACGCTTATGTGAACGGGTCCGGGAACAGCACCCAGCTTGGCTCAACAGTGGAATAACGAAACCCGTCAACAATGCCATACTATCGCACCTGGTGGATTCGAATCACTCTGTCAATGTGACGGACGCACTTCGCCCAATCTACCGAGTTAAAGCCACCCAATCGAGGGCAGTGAGGCGTAGGATTTTGTCCACAGCTGAAGTTATTGGAATTCGTCTGTACAACCCACCCCTGTGCGCCCAGAAACGTTTTGTTCAGGCGTTAGATCTGCTATGGCCAACCGCACACTCTGTTAGCCTGTCAAAACCCATGGTTCAAGCGGGTACTTAATTACAACGTGACATTGAACTGACTGACCTGATTAACCACCCGTTCCCCGTTTACCCCCTTTAGTGATTCCCCTGTAAAATGTGATATAAATGTAATGTTTTTAGCCTGATGATAAATCACTGAAAACAAGCTTGTTCAATGCACCGTAATTTTCATGACTACACTGAGTAGTTTCGCACATAATGTAGTAATCGGAGAAGAAAGCACTACCGTGTGCAAAATCAAACAACACTCCAGAGAATTTATTTTCATATTTTGGGTCATAAAGCTTTCATGTCCTTGTTTATCTTTAAAAGATAATGTCCTAGACCCTGTAGAATGCAAGATAGAATGCAAGTGTTTGATGGCGAGTTTCTAATTACCATCAAAATTCGGCCAATATATGCCATTCAACATTAATTTTATAAAAATAAGCAGCTCCCAAAAGAATAAAACTGGGCAGCAAAGTGTCGGGGTGATCATAAACAGCTATTTTTGTTACACAAATTTCCATTGACTACAATTAGTTTAAATTTACCAGTTTCTATTCACTCATCTATAAACAACCTCAGCAGAAGTACAACCCCAATTTGTCACAATCCTCAAAACAATTTCTCTGGAAAGGTCTACTGCTGAAAAAAGTTTCCAGGCGTCTTCAGGACGTGTTGGAGACTTTTCAGATTGAAGACTTGTGTTTTTAGACCTACTTGGTGATCTGTCGTAATAATCAGAAATTCAGTCGAATAGGGAACAACCACTTGTTTGCGTTTAAACTCAGCCTTGTTTTTCCCATTTTCACCACAACATTTGTCCCGGATATTATCCTGGAATAAAAGTTAGTCTACGTTGCATTCGCCACGTCACAAAAAGACAGGTTGAGACATTAACGTGAAAATATCAAATATCGGGTTTAACTTTCTGGCACCAAGCACAATCAAGGATAGTTGTGAAGTCAAGTCACAATGAACTGTTCACAAATAGAGCAAGTTTGAGAATGAGGTTGGTTGTAGGTATTTAAAATAACATTTCATAGGCCACTCATCGGCACAGTGTTGTACTTTGAGAGAAAAATTTTCATTTAAATTGATCGTCTGCCCCAAATTATTGCAGAGAGTGGCCTGGGATAATAACTTGACTTTCTCAGACAAGTTAACCACAAACGGCCAGAAATGATTCAAGCTAGGTTTTCATGGGGTGACTTGAGTAAACGGTAATCTTGTAAAGAACCCAAGGAGTAACATCTTATATTACTTCACTGAACCACTTGCTCCCATTATTAGTTGAGACAAAAATTCACGTAACTTACGTTACATGTATTAAAACAGATTGGTCTATGTTCTATACATTAATTATATGCATAGTTTTCTAAGAGGTTGAAAGTGTGTGGTGTCTAGCTTACCGTCCGGATATTACCGCACTAGAAACTCTAAAAGATCGTTGGCTAATTGCGCGTAAAGGAATGTTACAGTTCATAATTTGTCAACTAGACTGTAATGTTTTCTAAATATAAATGAAAGCAAAATTCAAGGCATGCCCACAATAAATTGTGCTCGTTTAGCGGTTTGTTGTGTTGCAGCAATTATTACTTTCGTCTTACATCGGTGCATATTGGTAGGGAAGTCTTCTGTAGTGAACAGTTGTATAGGTCACATCAAAAGTTCAAACACCCGGCCTATTTGTTTGGCCCTTGTGGTTTTGTTGAATGCCGATCAGATGATTGGTCGTTTACTTAGTTCCTATACAGGTCAAGGACGTTGTCCTGTAAAAACGCTTTGTCTATTACAGTGTTCAGTTGGTTAGCCCGGTAGCACAGGATCTGTCATGAGCTAAAAGGCGTCTGTGCGAATGGAAAAATTTTTTTTGCCTGTACAGAACATTGCGCTGTGGTGTGTTTGGAATCCTAAAATGCCAGTGTGCTAATCAGCCCACAGCATTAATCATCGCGTAAGCTGCGGTCGCATAGATTTTTAATAGATCTGTACTTGTTTCTTCATATCGGCGATCTGAGAAGTGAGCATACCCAAAACTTCTATATGACAATATCACGGTTATTTTTGAAACAGTGATAAGTAAAAAATGTAGTAAGTTATAATAGCAAAACATTTGGAGCAATATTTGACAAAAAACTCAGTGCTCCAGGATATAAGTGAAGAGGTTCAATTAGGAAAGATGATTGCAAAAAATATTATTGCGGAGCATGTTACCAACATTCTAACCCATTTTGTTACCATGGTGCAGGCTGTAAGGTTGATTGTAAGTAAGTTTACCAAAGCTAAACAACATATTTTATTGAAACACTTAACAGATTGTAAGTCTATCCTCATCAGAGCCACAGTAAGCGAAGTCTACTTAAATGAAGACCAATTTTGTGCACATTTTTATCTCCCGGTTTGTTTGTGACTTGAAAAAATTCCGACTACGGCTGAAGTTCAACTGGCAGGAGGTAACAAATACCTCTATGTGACATTCGTTCTTACCAGATAAATTAATATCTGAAGAAAGACCTGCAACCCCTACGTTTTGAGTTTTTTACTTGACCATTTCATTGTATCCCGTAATTCGCCAAAAATGTCTACAAGGTTAAAGTACTAAAAAGATGTTTCGATCTGCTTCAGATGAAACCTAACAACCCCTTTGTTGTGCATTTGTTACTCTTGAGTTACCGTTTGCAAATATGGATGAATTACTGTTTTAGAAAGGTGTTCATGCAAAATTCAGATATTGACTGAAATTGAACGTAAATTACATACTAAGAGTACTGTCAGTAACCTAGATAACTAGACCACTTTCCCTGGAAAAGTTTGGAACAAACAGACATGTGTCTGAATGTATAATGATACAACATCAGATGTGGATTGGGTACACGTCGAAAAGAGTAACCACTGTTTGTGGGTTGGTGGGCTCTGGCATAGGTGGGACTTCTGCTGGGACTTAAATACATCACAATTGAATCTCTTTCAACTTAAGCATTTCAACACGCCAGTTAGTTATTCAATTAGCAATGACGTGCCAACAGATATGAAATTCAACTTCGAAATTCTTGGTGAAATAATATGAAATGGTATCCAACCGTTGACAATCATGGTAACAAATAAACGCGGCCTAGATGAAAGTATATTTCCCAAATTAATAGAACTGAAGGAGATAAACATTGTCATCTGAAACTTTTTGTTAGGTAGCTTCCTAAAAACTCCAGCAGAGCAACTTAGAACCAAATATATATGCATTTATTATTGATGATATAACAATAGGCAGCCCGTTGGGCCCAACATTGACTGATGTTTATCTTGGAACGGTCGGAGATGGATTATCGGTATATATTGACCAATCTTTGCTTTATAAGCGGTATGTCGATGACATTCTTCTACTCACCGATTTTGATCACTTTTTCACTCTTTTGCATAAGTTTAATTCCACTCATCGAAATCTCCATGTTACTCATAAACAAGAGCTAGATAACTCACTGCCATTCTTAGACGTCCTTGTTTCTAGGCGTTTAGACGGCACATTTAGTAGGTTTGTTTATCGAAAAACCACACGGAGTGGGCAGTACTCACAATTCTCCTCATTTGCGCCCGTGGTTCACGAACAAAGTTTAGTACGAACAATTTTTCACCGAGCAAGGAAAGTATGTACAGCCGAACACCTAGAGTTTGAAGAGGAGTTCTTGAAGAGTGTTTTGTCTGTGAATGGATATCCGGCGAGATTTATTGAAATTCATTGCAAAGAACGAGTGGCTACCCCCCCCTCCAACCACAATAAGTGCCGAAGAAGCAGGTTTTCATCACTCTTCCTTACACAGGTGACCACAATATTACCGATGTAAGTCGAAAGTTGAAATCAGCCGTTCATTGCACATATCCCGCAGCGGAATTTCGCTTGTTGCTTTCCACCCGCAAGATGAGTCTCCACTGCCCCGATCGTCCTTTCTCGGAAGACTCTGCCTCTCATGTTATCTACCAGTTCACTTGGAGTTGCGGTGACTCATACATTGGCAGAACGGACCGAAATTTACTACAAAGAAGACGGAGCACATCCCCAAGTGGCGAGTGCGAACAATAAGTCAACGTGTGTCAGTATTCCAACACTCGAACAGAAACCCCGCGTCTTCGATCGCGAAACACTTAGTCGCAGCGGGTCATGTGGTTGACCCCGTCACTTCGTTCATAGTCCTATTGCGCAACCGCAAGCCTAGGCTGTTGGCGTTCTCTGAAGCATTGTTAATTAAGCGTCACGCACCGGTCCTTTGTTGGCAAAGGGTGCTGATGCAATCAATTTCGTTACCGTGGCAGTGAACCCTGATTACTCCCATGTTGATGTTCGTTCATTTCACTGTTTTGTCGCCATGCCCTTAACCTATATAACTGAATGTTCTATGTATTCGACTGATGAGAATAAACGAAATGCTTGCATCTCGCAATTTGTGTCTTCTTGCCGTCTTAATGAACTGGACAAAGGGAACACAATGTTTCAAGCATATGCGCTTCTCAAAACTCTTCCATTCGTGTAAAGTGTAAAGGTTTACTTTTTGGCTGATATGTTTGAAGTTTCTATGACTGAAATCCTGCAAATAAAGTTTACGCGAAAACACACAGGGCATAAAGAATACTGTTTACTTAACAATAAAACCAGAAGATATCAATTGTATGATTTCCACCGATGTAACAATTAACTTTATCACAGGAGTCGCATGAGGAATCGATAAACAGGAGTATTAGATCTACAGTCTCTCACTCACCATTCAAATAATTGATTCCCAGATGAGGTTGGACCCGGCTCTGTAAACCGCTCGCTACTCATGAGAGCCACAAAGTAAATACACACTAGTACTGAACGAGATGAGCTGAATAAATAAGTTTGGGTGATATCATCTCGAAAAATTACGAGTTACATACATTTGCGGGCCCGAATGTCAAGCAAAAGGAACTGGAACGTTTAGATGCAAGTGTTTCATAGTCGCTTGGGCTGGAATTCCATCTTACTCCGCTAAGCAAGCGCCGACAAGTTTCTACTCTGTTGCTGATCCGTTTGATGCGCGCTGGCTAATCCGGATATCCAGTATGTGGTTAACCTTTCCAACATAACGCGCTTCGCAACTCCTCGAAATTATGGCGAGCGACTGTTTTCCGCAGATTAACTATGCACCAAACCACTGTCTCTCAAAATTATGAAGAGGGGGACAGAATTCATCTGGTTGCTACGTTTTCACTGTTAGTCAGCGATTCGGTTGCATAATCATGACAACATAGGTTTATTTCAATGGGTCTTAGGTTAGTCTGGCGAAGACCTCATCCGTTTAACTTTTTTTTATCTTGACACCTTTACGGTATGGCTTTTGTCTTTTTGCCAAAGTCCGCCATAAAATCGTTCAATATAGGTCCTAGTGGACAACTCGTAGCGCGTCTCTCTATTTGACTCTGA
The DNA here is from genome assembly GCA_013368495.1 of Paragonimus heterotremus. NCBI lineage: Eukaryota > Metazoa > Platyhelminthes > Trematoda > Plagiorchiida > Troglotrematidae > Paragonimus > Paragonimus heterotremus. Next base: position 245,097 of record LUCH01000177.1, read on the forward strand.
TGATCGACTTTAACAACGAATTGCACATTCGGACAACAGATTCGTGTATAGGTACTTAAATGACCTCACCTTACAGGTAGTTAATGTTGCTGAACCCAAACATTCTAATCAGCTCAATAATACCACCTTGCAAAATGGTTACGAATAAATATTGTACTTCAGAAGAATAGTAAAAATTAACGCCAATTCTCTATCTATGAAACTGTTCACCTACTTCAAAAGTGTGATTGAGGCCAACTGGACGTTTCGCGTAAAACACGTTAGTTTATGAAACAGTCGCCTTAAGTGAAAAAAATTAGTTTTCCAAAAAGTTGAAATTTTGGTTCATTTCTATCGATTTTTAAGAACGTTCAACGATGTGGATACAAACTTAACTGAACAACATGTTCACTTAACGTCTTAGAAGAACAACAGATGTTCGCTCACGTGACTGTCGGTTTCACACGACTAAACACACAGTGACGTTAACTGTTTGAGAAATCCTGCCGGGGCTGTCAATCCACTGGATCATTTGGTTGATGCTATATGAGACAGCTGGACTGGTGGGTAACATAAACCAATCATGAAACTTTCGAGCTTCCGGCCTGGCTTCGTAGCTCAGCTGGTAAGGCGCCTGCCGTATTTGGGCATATCGTTTCCGCCGCTAGTTTGAGTGCATCCAAAGCTCTAATTTTTACAAACTGACCCCATATTCACCCAAATGATAACTGAACGTAAAACCATAAACTTCTAGGTGAATTCAGAAAGAGGAAAAGAATAAAGTAGCCTGCTCTGGTATAGTACGAGTTGCATTGGTTTCAGAAATTCTGTCAAGTAGAAGTACATATATGTCTACCTTGTTAAACAGGCGAACTTCTTTATATGTATATACATACAATGTAAGGCTTTTCGTTCGACCTCCACAGCGTAGTAAGTTAAATCGATTTCTGTTGAGATGCTTTTTGCCCCCAATATACTACTGTCAGATTTTGTCAAAAGTGACTTCTGTCACTGTGTATGAAAAATCAGCATTCTGAAAATATATGAGAGGAGGGGAACAGAGTAAAACATAGAAGAAGGCAGAACTGATTGCAGCAGAAATTGCTTTTCAACTGCTTCCAAGTTTTTATAACCTGAAAAATTCATGTGATGAGGTTTTAACTTGGATGCTGATGAATCGGGGACGAACTCCCAGGGGAAGTTAAATTTAGTGACTTAATTTTCCATTCCCAAAATCTTACACAATTCCACCGGAAATTTTAATTTACCTAATCATACGAGTGAGTGTACGACGCCATAAACCATGTTGTATATGCGGAGAACAGTAGCTTTTCTGGTCACTTAATTCAATGCTAGCCACCATAACAGTTTACCAAACAAGTCGCAGTCTGTGAGTTGGCAAACTCGTTCGCGATTTTGTGTTTTAGTGGAGACAAATTTTTACAAATTCTATTAGGATTTGTTAGGCAGAGCAGAGAAGCTTTAAAACCTTCTTCACCTCGATCACCGCTGTCAGTTTAAAAGGTTCCGAAACTAATTTCTTCAGTCGAAGTCAAAGGAACTTGGAAAAATCATTCAGCGCAATTCCCGGGAATGTTGATAACCCTTTTTTATATTCACGAACAGCTTAGGTGTTGTAAAGCTATATGTATTTGGTTTGTACGAAAAACCAACTTTTTACAAACTCAGCTTCCAGCAAGATGTAGTAAAACCTTCATAATGGCTCCGCCAACTTGATAAGACCACTCTGTTAACATACAGTCCTTTAACTCACACGCGACTCAAACTCGGTATTAGCTCAAACAAAGCAAACACTATAGAAAACACGAACCTACCCAAAGAATTTCATGCCAGGTAACACTTCATACATGAATCATTCACACAAATAACATGAACGGACTGTCGAGTTTATTGCACACTTTACCACAGTTCAAACGCATTAGCTCATCAGATTATGAGTTAACTGAGTAAGCGGCCGTCAGTCACAGTCTGACTCGCCAGTCTGTTAGTATCGTGATAAAATGTGTGCACAGCACGCTCAAGCTGAGTGTATAATCGACCGGTCTATCGACAATTCGATGCATCAGAAACGCACACTCAGTCACTTAGTAATAAGTCTGAACTCAGTGGATGCAGGAATTGGACATTTCTGAAGGGTCTCACGGTGCTAAATCCATGGAAGTTGCGGCTCTTACAGAAAGAGTAATTACAATTTGGTTGGTGATAAAGAAAAGAAACGAAAATATTGAGATGCGGAATAGAACTTTACTTGTGATTTACTCAAGATTCTTAAACATGAGGGCCGAAGTGCCGATCTTCAAGAAATGGTGATGTATTTGTGACAGGACAAAAGGAAGCATCAAGCGATCTTGTCACATTCACTTTTGTACGTTGCAGAACTGTACTACAAAAATTAATACACTTGATTTGATAAACATTTGACATATTGTTCACCTTACTTTCCGTGCATCTTTTTGAGCGATTTCAGCTTTTCTAATGTTGTCTGACATGAGATTCAGCTATTTGCTTCAGCCTAGAGTTGTTTGCCACCAGCTTGAACGACCGGAGATTTTTGATAAACTCGCGTGGAAACGGATAACTGAACAAGCATGATCTGTAAAACTGAATACGCATTCGTTTGGTGACCAATCTGCACTTGAGACGGAGACGGTTGTCATGTTTGCTAGTGACAAGTTTGGTTTATTCTGTCGATCAATTTGAATAAGATAATGAGAAGACGTAAATCATGTTATGATTTCAGGAGTGACACTTCGTACCTTCTGAATGCACGAAAGGTTACTCCGTATGGTTTACGTCTACTCATTGTTAAATCTGGGGGTATAACAATATGCTGGAAATAACACTTAGAAATATGTACCTCTAGTTAGAATTGCTATGACTTCCGGGTGTCAAGTTATACCGAGACTTTTCATCGTCTTGCTAACAAAGTGTGTCAAAGTGTTGTGTGTGAAATATTTAAATGATATAGAAACACGTTCATACCGGTCTATCACAGCTACCAGCCATATCGTTGCAAGTGATCGGAAGAATGTTCACCATTTTTGCTCGATAAATTATGGATTACCAATGTTGAGAGGGAGAGTTGCAACACCCCCCTAAGACAACGCCATGAATGGACCAGGTATTGACACTTTTGAAACCCAAATATATAAAAACTTAGAAAATGAAGAACGAACTTTGAAAGCTACTCGGTCGCCAAAGTGTTTCTAAAGTGGCTTTTCCGTAAGGCCATCGCATTCTTACACGCTCATCTAATTTCAAATTTAACGATGCAATTTGTTACTGTTTTCGATATCTGTTTCGAAGAATGTTTTGGCAATTTTTCTGTTAACCGTTACTGAAATGTGATACTCACACTGTCACTTTATTTATCGGTTGGGTACAAAATGTTCCATAGCTCAAATTGGTTCACACACAAAAACAAACTAGCCCGGCTCTGTTAAAATAAGACAGATAAGAGGAATCCAGCCATGAAGCTTACTTTTCTGCATAAACAAAACGGAATTGTAAGGTAGTTTGGGAGGAACACATAACATGAGCCCTTATATAGTCTAAACTAGCAATGGTGTGTGTATTATGAACCAGTAACGTTTTAATTTCTTTCTTCTCTACCATCATTAATTGACTGAACATTGAGTCAAAGAACACAGTGTATAGCAAGTGTGTTTCCATGAAATCTCATCAGGCTAATAAGGTTACTGTATGTCAAAGTAAAAAAAATGATCGCATGCAACGCTTTGTGTCGATGAGTAAAAAGTTACACTTTCTATCCGTAATAGCCCGATGAGATTTTATCAAAAACGTGTTTGCCAAACATCGTAACCTATGAGTGAATGCTATCAACACTTTTTTGCATAAAACGTCTTGATGACCTATACGACTTTATGTCAGATTGCATTACAGAAATCACCAACGTAGATGACTTACATTCTAGCGCACAAGACAAACTTATTTTTCGAGCGGCAGTACACAACTATACCCTTCTGTCGTTCACTGTATAATTTTGCCGCTCCTGTTTCCCTGAAATTTTTAATATTCTTAAAAACGTGCACTTGTTTTAAGCCCAAAGCGCAGGCTGCAAGAGAACATTCCGTTCAGACTGACATATGTGCCGTATCCCTCTATAACAGTTTGAATGCAAGCACTGATCTGCACACAAAGAATAATCATGAGACGCCAGAGAGGCCAGTGACAATCTTGTTGATAGAATTCTCCCCCTTCATTTTCCCTCAATTATTTTAATATCCACATAAATAACTGCGCTTGTCTACTTACTACAAATAATATATACTCTCTGGTTTCGACAAGACTTATTTGTATGTAAGGACATTCTCTATACCGGCAAAAATATAGGTGTGCTGAGGAAATTGTGTTCATTAACCAGAGTCACTTAATTATTTTTCACTATGGTCATAATATTTACTAGGTAATATTGGTCTTTCGTGTAGATTGAATATTACCCAAAAATGATCGCAGCTGTCGCATTCCCATAGACTTTCCAGTCGACCCCTTTCGAAAACAAGCACTAAACTGGAGTTCCGCTCTCATTAGAGCTCGTCAGTAGTGCATATCACCGCCACTGCCGGGACTAGAACTCCGGCCACGCTGTTCATGAGGCAACCGTGTTTACCACTGCGCCATTGACCTCACGTTAGGCACGATCGAATTATCATGTTAACGCTCGACCACTTTCGCTTGTGAGTAATGATCAAGCTGCCTGATCATCTCGAGGGAAGTCACAGCAACTGTCGTGTTAACTTCAATCGATGACCCTTCGGTCTGTCTAAATCCGGGTCAGAATGGATCATTTTCCCGGGACGTTGCAACAATCCTCATTAGCAAAGTGTTAAGATTATGAAGCATTCAAAAAGCCGACGTCGATTTTTAATAATCGATTGAATGTGTTCCTTAAAAACTTCACACCTAGGCATAGCAAGAGAAGGTAATATACTAACCAATCGTTCTTCTTAGACTACTAGTCGAGTAAAAATTCACAGCGTAGTCATGAGAAATACTGTGTAGCGAACAAGCTCGTTTTCAGTGATTCGTCATCAGGCTAAATACATCACATTTATATCACGAATTTTACAGGGGAATCATTAAAGGGGGTAAACGGAGAACGGGTAGTTAATCAGGTCAGGATTCGCATGTACAGCCCACCCCTGTGCGCCCAAAAACGTTTTGTTCAGGCGTTGGTTCTGCCATGGCCAACCCCACACCCTGTTAACCTATCAAGACCCACGGTTCAAGTGGGTACTTGATTGCAGTGTGACATTGAATTGATTGACCTGATTAACCACCCGTTCCCCGTTTACCCCCTTTAATGGTTCCCCTGTAAAACTCGTGATATAAATGTGATGTATTTAGCCTGATGACGAATCACTGAAAACGAGCTTGCTCGCTACACAGTATTTTTCAAAACTACTAGTCATCAGTAAAATATGTCTGGATCTAAGTGTTACGGTTAACGACGAATAAATCTTGAGTTGTAAACGTTAGGAGTCCCGACTGTATGACAGGCACAGTAAGGTGGCTTTTGTCAACTTCACTGGGTGTCTATTTCACATGACTGTTATTGAGGAGTCCGCTGAGAGGGTTGAGCTACCCAAGTGTTTTACATAACGACTGCGGTTGCGCACTGAACTGTAAGCATAAGTTTTCCGTAACACAAGATGAATTGGGCAGTGAGGAAAAGTGTCAATTTACAATCATTAGGGAAGAGTTCTTCTGCTTTTATCGGAAAAGATGTGAGTACCAGTGCAAAGTATCTCACATCGTCAGGTGCTTTCTATCTTATTACCTTTGTCAGAAATACTTCAGGTAGAAAACTGAAAGGTATTTAATCTTTATTGTGATTTACTTTAAAAACCGCCCATCGAAAACCATTTCTTCTCGGACATGCAACGTCGGTATTGATGGTGACACAATGCATCAGTGATCACCTCTTCGAATTTATCTGTGCATCCGCGTCCGTTACGTCACAACAATAGCAACTGCATTGTTGGAATGCAGATTTTTAAAATCTGATTGTTAAGAATTGTAATGTAACGATTTGATACCTTCCATATTTAAAACAGTGCAAAGGTTACAACAGAAGAGCTCTGAATTTACTGTTTTCAGCCAACTCTCCAACGTCACCTGCGACGAAGGGGTGACAGTTCCATCTTCCGTCACTACCTTCCCCATTATCATCTCATTAGCGGCTAATTTTGTACAGTTTGTTTTATTTGCCGGACAATCAGAGTTTACCTAAAACTAGACATGGATGTGCACTATCGGCTGACACCAACAAAACAACATTTATTTTCTATAAAAGCCAATTGAAACAGCTATTTGCATTATGATGACTGATGCCAAATGAATTTAACATGGAACTTTTAAAGATCCAACAATATTGGTTGAACATTTGAAAAATATACGGGGTTGAACATGGAAAAAATAATGACTTTACATTTAGAAAAATCTATTTCAGGTTTGCAACGTCCTCTAAAATTCATCAAACACCTAGTAAGGAACTATTTATAAGTGCACGTTGTCAGATAAACAGATAAGCGCATTGTTGTCTCACATTCGAGTTGTTATGCTAAAGCCATACAACCTTTTGTTTCAACGGACACTGCTACAAAATTCGAGTAAATATGCCTTCCATCTAGGATATCCAAAAGATGACGCTTAATGGTGTTTTAACATTGACCTCATCTGTGGTTTGGATGGAATGGAGAATTTTCAAACACAATTAATGATATCTGAAGGACAAACTAACTTACACTTATTGAACCCGATTAATTTCTTCTCTCCTCCGTTTTCGATGTTTTTCTCCAACAATGTGAATCGCTAATCTCTTTCAGATCAATGTATTTTCCTTTAGATGTTTTACTAATGGTCTTCTTAGCAAGTCTGTCCGCTTTATTGAACATTATTTGACTGGTCATTTGTTATCAAGTGGAAGGGAGAAGTGTGCAGATGTTTGAATACACACAAAGTAACAACGGTAAACACAACAACTTTCAGTTAAGGAGTTGTGTACGCTTAGATAAAGCCGTTGTAGTTTGTGAACGCCTGTCACATTTGACGAGACGTACTCGACAGTTCACACGATGGTAAATAATCATTAAGCGAAGTATCGTGATAGTGACGCTTGCATGCTTGACTTTAGTAGGCCCTGATTGGCTACATTAGGCACGACCTGTCCGGTTTTACCGAACAAATGTTTTGTCCCCCAAAATGATGAGCTCAATATGGTGTTTTTATCCGTCTGTCTGTTTGCCGATCGTTGCAGTCCTCTTTCTTAGTGAGTGGCTGTTTATTTCATCAGTTCATTTCTAACTAACACAGCAAAACATCCGGCTACTGTTCTTAAACGTGACTTATTTGCGCACAAGTGATTTACGATGGAACAGTGTCCAAAAACGGCGTCCAACCGTTCTCTCTGCTTCTCAATATCATGATAGCCGCCTACTTCACGATTAACGTAAGTTGTCAGCCTCCTACTTAAGATGGTGTAAAGCGGTGCTCATTCTTTCGTGCTCTCCATTATAATACATGGGCTACAAGATGGATTGTAACTGTGCCTGAACGAGTCAAATAAAGAAGAAGGGTCTGCAGATCAAATCGAGAAATAGTTTTTCGTCAATTCACATGCGGAGCTGAATTTTCCAGTTTGTTACTATAACCAGACAAACAAACGAATAAAAACAAAGGTTGATAAATCGGCAGAACCAGCCTCAGCGTTTGGTCTGACTGGAATAGTCAGTACATTGTGTGTATACATTGGCCTATTATGTGACGTCAATCAGCTGTTTGTCCAATATTGCTGGAGCAGTTGAAGGTTTGAGCATATTCAGGTTTGTTCGGCGATCATAATAACAAAACTCAGTCAAGGTCAGCTAAGCTTTGACGTGTATCGTGCAAATAAAAGCAAAAGTTGTACAAACTATCCACTTACTGTTAAGTAAGAAAATGTACTATCAGTGGTGCCACAGTTTGAAGAGAATGGAAATGAGCTGCCCAGATTAGACACTAACGGAACTGATGGACACATTCTGAGTATAATGAAATGGAGTAAATTTGCTTTCCATCGCATTGCGGGTGAGTAGAGCAAACTGTCAGTATTCATCCGCATCTAGCAACGACGCCCAACTTGAGTGACGATTCTCTTCGGAAGCACATTTTGTGCATATGTATGATAGAGGGACCCGGGAATACAACAATAGAGTCAGCGAGGAAGGGCTAAATACAGCAAGATGGTACGTGGAGTACAATCATCGGAACCAGCATTGGAAAATTCCCTTCAGGAAATCGCGTTAAAAAAAGGTCGAGTGTGATGGACATGCCTTTGCGACTCTGCGAAACCGTTCACACATTGTTACGTCGCAGGATACAACCGCTACCGGACGATCCAGATGCCTTTGAGACTAACTGTAATAAGCGTGGATACTGCACTAGCCATGTCAGTCTGATCAACCGTCGACGATAATTCCAGCGATTAATCGCTCACATTCATTTTCAGTGTTTCCGTTTAGTCTGTAAATTAGAAGGATAGTTGACTCTGTGTTTGTTGAACTAGGTACAGATGTTATCGAGTCTGCTCATAGTAGAACAGTTTTCCAAGTTAAGCTAACTTACTAGCACACTGCCAACTAAAGTGGACGGTGCCAGATTTAAATTGTCGTATTTTACTGCTTGAGATGACATAAACTGCTTCAGCATCAAAGCCGTAGCTAGTCTATTTTACAGAAGTATGTAGCTCAGCTTGAGGTTTATAAATGTTAGTGGAAAATATCAGGCCAGAAATTCTAAAGAAACACCTTTATATTGATTACTGGAGTTCTGTTGTGCGCCGTAGTCTATCCAGTTTATTTATTCAGCTCGATATCTATGTGAGATTGTCAGAAGGTAGGCTGAAGTAGTGCACGATATGATGTAGCCCGCAATTAAGTGGTCACCAATTTATACGATAAATCACGCAATTTTTCTACGGCCGACATGAGATATTCTAAACAAACCAATTAGAAGACTTGTCAGTACCACATAAACAGTAGCACGGAAACCTTTCAATTTAAAGTTTACAGTAATTGGGGGGGAGTGTAAGACCAAAGAAAACAACAACAAAAACAGAACCTCCAATCGTGTGACCTGAATGACACTCACTAAGACTTAGGTTCACAGCGGTCTAAGGTTTACAAATAATTGTTTTTGTGCATGCAACGCTCATTTGGACTGGCTAATTGTGAGGGCTTCGGTGAATTTCAGGAACCGTGGGTTATGGTGTGCACTATGTTGGTGAAGGTTGAAGTCCGTTGACAGAATGAGTCATCCGATCGAAAAAAGCTGGGGGCTTGTGATCCCCTGTGACTACAGTGTCTGATCGTAAGACACCTTAGTGAACCTAGTTTGGTGCGTGTTCATTCATTCTTGAGATCAATAATCTATCGGTTCTGCCCATGTAACTTCCTTTGTAGTCACACGAGAATTGGTAAACACAGTGTGATTTGGCGCCGATAGGTTGATCTTTGGTTGTAGGTACAGGTAACTGGTGAGCCTGAGGAAGGACCCTTGTACAGTAAACCGACAACGCTCGTTAGGAATACGGTTTTCTGTAAATTTTGCTGTCTGAAATGAAATAATATAAAGCATTAAAACAATCGCTCAGCAACTCGAATGTTACCCGAAATGCGGCGCAATTGCTGCAGTTTTAAGAGCCATTAAGTGCCTACTATTTTTCAATGCATCATCTAATACTTCAGGTTGTTGATCAAACTTGTGCGTTCTGGTACACCCACAACTCACCACAATTGTTGGGTGGTGTCTCTTACTTGTTCATTCAGTTGATGAATTCAGCTGTTACATAAGACAACCTTGGGCTAACAAAGGGCAGAAAATTTGTGTAGACTCACCTTGAAAGTGACCAGCATATTCCCCCAATTCTTCGGCCCACTAGCCAGTCTTGTGCTCTGAGAGATCAACAGAGCACCAGTCCTGATAATCGCAGTAGTGATAGGAAATATTGACAGGTGAGCCAAAAGTTCTGCAAGTTGGTCAGTCTGCAGGTTAACATGATACTATTCAGTTCACTGGGAAACGACGCCTCAAGATCTAGTGCTGCCTTTTGATTGGGTTGTGTGGAAGCAAAAGTGGTGTTCCACATAATGGTGACCAGGTTAATAAGCAAATACTGGCTGCGTGGTTTGTGACCAATGATTAATTTTCGGTGGCTGTATTTTTGGTCTCAAAGCATGTGGCAGTTAATTACGTTATCGTCTGCAACATCACAGGATCTATGGATGTTCACCATTTTTCATAGTTAGCCCCTACATTGTTAAAGTAATCTCGATACACTTGTGATCGTTTTGGTAACAATCCAGTGCGGATTGCCATGTTCAAGATGACCACTTCCTTAGCATATTATGAGAATATTCTTACATATACAACAGATGCGGTATAAATCTTCCCGGTTGAGGCCAATTTAATAGTCCGAATTGACTGCAGTATACATACGCCTCCGTAATCGAGATAGTTAGGCTAACTGAAGATTCATGTTTCAACACGTGGCAGAAACGAAAATAAATAGCGAAATGTATGGATTAGACAATTTTTACTCACTTAGATGAACAAAACACACTATAAGCTAAGTTTCGTACTTTACTCGTTGCACAGAATCCGACAATTCACAAAGGGTATTACTAAAGCATTCATTTTACGCCCGATATACTAGCGAGTGTTGTACTTCTATTTAAGAAGAAAACGGAGCTCAATGGCGGTTATTTGGTTTTGTGTAAAAGTTGGATTGACTTTGAAATCGTTAGTTCCAAACTTAATTACATGGAATTAACAAAACCCAGTTTTCCTTCAAATGTGCAATTGCTAGTATAGTTGATAGTATCATTGCCTCAACGTCATTGAACTTTAACAAACACGCCGGATTCATCTAACTTGTGAATGGCATGTTCCTTCTTTTGCAACTTAGTTGTTCAGCCGCAAGCAAGCTAAGGAGGAAGAAAAGGTTCACAGAAGTATTTGCTAGGAATAAGCCTCACGAGTGTAACCATGAGGGTATTCAAAGCAACTGGTAAGCTTCAGACAGCATGATTAGTGATCAAAACTTACTCCCGAAAACAACTGCAGGAAAGCGTACTTCTATGTATACATACGTGCAAAAAGCTTTCCGTAGACCAGCTGAGCATGCATTCTTTCATGTATTTGAAGACTGTTTCAAGTGAGTGTTAAAACAGTTCACAGAATTTTCGACAATGAAATCCGCGTTGATCTACTTGATTAAAAGTGTAAGCAGCAAACTTTTAACAAATTGAACACACCGTCGTACGAATTTGTTTTTATTCGACATTGGACTTGAAGTCAGAACAGCAAACAAAACAAGAAAGGTTGTCTTAATTTGTGTCAAGTATATACGTGTGCAAGTCATGTACACGATGAAAATTGTCAACCTTACAAAACTCACAAGATGAAAACAGTTTTGTCACCATGATCACTTGTAACTAGGGATCCAGACTATTTTAAACAGACCAGCATTTTGTGCTTTGCCTAACCCAGTAGGAAGTGTTTCAAATATACGTTGACATTAAAAATCTGTTCGCGTGGACATTTATAGTCATTGCGTATACACATTCTTTCATCTAAATCACCAACTTACATTTCAATTTTTGTACACCGTAGAATGAGTACATACTGTCATTTAGTGAGCACTGTGAGATATATTTTATACAAGATCCACAACTAGTTAGCAGCCCAACTACACGGCGTATTCCCTCGAATATGTTTTCGCGTCAAACAGAAGGTCACCATCCTTATCGTTAAAGTTTTCTCAAAACCTAGTAGATCCGTAACGACCATTCAGTGAAAATTAGAGACAAATAAGTAAACAGCATAAAAACTTTTTGCGAAGGAATTCATCAAGCTACGGGTGTTGCTAAGCAGTTTTGAGTATAAATGTTGCAGTAACTGCCAGACTGTTGAATTTTATGCCGGAAATAAAAAACTTACATAAAACGTAATATCTACACACCATGTTGTTACCCAGTTAGGCAAGTCTTGGCTCCACGTTTGATTACCTTATCCTGTTTTGCAGGATTGGTTTGGAATACCCTCCATTTGAGGTACATGTTCCCGGCTATCTACAAAACGGACACTATGAAATTGGCGATCACACCAGAATGACTGCTGTCAGCGTGATTTGAGTTTCTACACTTGGACGACAGACGGTATAACCGCAGTGAAAAAGTGGGTATTCAAACGCTCCGCAATAACGCACGAAACATGCATGCTTAAACATGGACGAGCAAGTCCCAGCGGTAACACAAAGATCTTTGGGACTGTTCATGCCCAATAACGCTAGTGGATGTACACAGACCATGGAATGCTGAGGATAGCAACTGTTTGAAGGAAATGGCACTGAAGTGAAACAGCTGTGAGCAATGTTGCCTTGTAAAGTTTTTTAGATTCGTGTTGACTTGTTATTCATCTCAAGATTGTTCCGGCACATTCGTTAAATTTCTTCGTCCGAAGCTGTTTGCATTTTGAAGAATAATTACTTTGGTTTTGTGAAACAGACGTGTTAGCCTTATTCCCATTGACTTCACACTAAATAAAACCGAATAACTATGTCAAAACGCTCAATTGTAACTTCATGTGAATAGTATTAAACTTGTTTTAGCACCACGAAAGCAAAATGAGTGGAGTCGCTCCGTTCGGTCCACTCAATAGGCCCGTGAGCTCGTCTACCCACCCACACTGAAGTTAATGCTTTCGCTGAACCAAATGGGCATGGTTTAAATTATTGATAGAAGTTTGGGGAGTGAAACTATTTCAGACTAAACGCTATTCACAAATAATCGCAGTCCTTGCATTTAGACAAACTTTTGGCAAACACACTTTGATAGCGATTATTAGACTGGGGTTTTGCTTATATTACATGTTTTCGGTAGTTATTACTCTTCGTTGCCGCAATGATGACAATAACTGCAACCTGAATAAGAATCTTTGATGACGATGTAGACATCTGGAATTGACGAAACGACACCGTTCTTTCGTCCTACATGAAGATCGGAAAATTCGAACGCCAGTCTCACGGAATTGCAACTAAATGTTTTGATATGAACGTTTCCTCATGCTCATTGATTATTTCAGATCTGTTTTTAAAGCTAATTAATAAACCAGCTCATAATTAAATCTTATGTATTTGATTCAGAAGTTTTCGTTCAAACGTAGTAAGTTTTCCTTCACTTTCGCTGCTTTTTAAATGATGTTTATCTTGATTTTGAAGGTTAAGATCTATCAACCTTCCACGTTTTTGCGAGACGCTCAGGATAACTAGAATCGTGGTGTTGACTGGAAAGCCTTATCGTTTGAACAATAACAATGGAAAATCATTGTTTAAAATTCAGTAAACAACAATGGTTTTTTTGTGGTTACCCGGATAACTGTTCATCGAAGACCGAGTAAAAGTTGAGGTAGATATGAAACGTCAGATTCAGGTTTTAGTTCGTATCCGAAACTCCGTGGATGTAATGGACTACTTAGTATTTGTATAAATGATTGTGCATTTAATACCAACAACTGTGTAACTCGTGTTTGCTTCCAACGTGGTTTAGCACCGTAATTTCTGTTAATTTTTTACATTTACACTGTTTTAAAAAAGCGACTTTCTTAGATGTCGTTTAAGAAATAAATTTTAATCGTCAAAATCGGCCTTGTCATGAGTAGACTAACCCGGTTCCACCTCACAAGCGGTGTGTCCCAATCTGACTACTCATATGTGTAATGCCGCATTTCTTGTAACATACAGTTAATCGTCATGCATGTCTACTCTGCTAACATTAACACTATGCTAAAGTATGCTCGTTCGGAATCAGGCATACTGAACCCACCAACTACTGTAAAGTTTTAACAATAAGTGGATTGAAAAATGAGTGGTCACTAAAATATATAAAAATATAAAACCTCCATTTTCATGAAACCTTGCACTGGTTAGCTCAGGCGGAAGTAATTCATCTTTCTAACGCCAGATAGTCAAATCGCCATCAAGCTTTCAATGTTTTAATTTGGACATATCTGCCATAGTTTGAGAAGCCGTCAACCAATACAATTTTCATTAATCTAACTGGTACTTAATCTCCAGTTAGTCACAACGGATTGGGCGGGGGTGAGCCAACTGAAGTAGTGACAACAGGGATGCAAAAGCTCTGTTAAACGTAGTTTATATTAAACAACTCAAAGCGATAAAAATGAAATGTATTCCATCGTGTCACCCAGTTAATGATTAGAAGCTCAATTCACTCGGCAATTAATTGGTGTAGGACAACGAAGACATCACAAGGACAAAACACCCAATATCACGCGTCTCCGACTGTGTAAAAAAGTCCGATGGGTCACCGGAAATTTTTTGTACTGTGCTATAAACGGCTTTGGCCGTTTACGAATCATTACACTGTAACAACATTTGGAATTGGAAACGTTACACCACAAACATGCCCAGATGTAGACTATGTGAGTAATTAAAAGTGAGCAAACACCATTTGCTGTTTCCTTCATCAGTATTCACGGTGCCGTTACACCTAGAAAACTGAAATCTGCATTTGCTTGTTCAATCTGACAGCTCCAAACAATGAAGTATCTGAACGTAATGCTTTCGTGTGTCGTTAGAACCTCTGCAACTTAGGATCGGGAAATGTTTTGACATCGCCGACACGAAACGTTGTCTACCACAAAGTATATTGCAATTAGTGACGAAATTGCATCCGCGAAAGTGTTGATTCCTCTGTTTTAACAATTTCCCACTGCTCACTTTATCTAACTTTCGCATTTTCTCTTTATATGTTTTCAGTACTTAGCCGTTCCGTGGATCGCTGTCAAATCCAACGCTAGCAGGGCAACAGGCTGATTTTCAGTATATTTATGTATGCGCTAATACAGAAGAATTAAAGTTGTCTAAATCTTAAAGGGTCAGTAGACAGGGTTGCTTAATTACGGAGAACAAACAGTATTGCAGCGATGTTGGGTTAAGGTAGTTAACTGTAGACCACCCGAGACAGCTTCGTCGACCTTTTAACAAGGTTTATTTACTTTTGGTGACAGATCTTATCTATGTGAGCAGGAACTATAAGGATTGGTCTCTTACGATACCAATTTGAACACGGTTTATGAGCCTTGAAAGAATCTCATGGGATTCTACGGTTTCTCGAGTAAAAGTGTGACAGGCTAGTCCGAAGGATTCTGTGGGCTTCTGGTCGTGCTACAAGCTAGAAATTATTTAATTACGGTACAAGTGTTGTTCTACTTCCAAGGATTTTCTCTTACTTCACTAAAACCGAAGTACGTCAATCTGTTTTGTGCTACAGAGAATTCTACTTTTAAAATATGACCATTCATTTAGAAGTTATTTCTCCCTCATATTTTGCCATTAAGCAGCTCACAAGATACTGTCAGACTGTAAGCTAGTGGGCTAAAAGTTATCTAGATTTCATGTCGTTCATTAATACTAACTGGAACACTCAAGATTTGCTAGAAATCCTTTCAAATGAAAAACGACAATTCATCTTCTACTGCAGCTGGTTGTTGAGGAACAATCTACCTCAAGCCAATGAAACTGACGAGTAGCTCGTCCACAGTTTTACAACCAGTTTTCCACAAAACACTAAAAGCTGGATGTAACTGACCTTAATTTCCTTATTCAAAAATTCATAAGGAATGAACATTTTAAAGTGAAAACTCTCACAAGGTTTAATGGCAAAAATCTTGTTTAATCTATAGCCAAATTTCATGCAAAGAGTACTGACGGTTTTAGGGCTATTGTCTTCCATTAGTTAGGCATACCTAGTGGGCTTCGATCAGATATTTTACTACGTAAACGGTGTGTACTGGACTTTGTAGGTAGTAACTCAACATGCTGCAGACTAGGTTTCTACACTTTTTCTTCAAATGTTCTTATTATCTGTGCTATTTTTTAGATTTCATTGAATCTAAGGTAGACGGCACGAATAACTCACAAACAAGTTAGTTACTAGAAATGTTAATTTCCACTAGTCATATGGTAGGATACGTGAATGAGGTTCAACAGGCGTCCATACTTGATGGTAGGCAACAACCACGCAACCGGTTTTGTTCACGTGGTTAATTTTGACTGTTACACACGTACCACCATTGCTGTTTCACCAAAGCAACTTCATAATGCTTTTTCGGTTCTTGAGGCAATGTGAAGTTCCGCATATTTTCTGCAAGTGTTTATCTACAAACCCCACTGAATCTGAATGAAAGGGTACAAATATTTTGCAACGGAGATGTTAAGTTCAAAATCGCCATAACCCTAAAGATAAAGTGGTCAATGAATTATTCAAAAGAAAACCTTAAGCGAGAGCAAAATTGTGCATAATATCTGAAAAGTGTGATTTCAGTGATGACCAAAACAAACTTACGTTAACGGCAAGTTCATTGACAAAAATGATCTGTCATTCTTCGTTTTGTTTGAATGGTTGGTTATTCTTTTGTCGACAGCTAATCATCCCTGATCTTTTTCGTCTAATTACACACAGACACTTCCATCTTATCATCAGCTTCAGTACAGCTGCAATAATCCTGCAGGCCTCTCGGATATTTCTATCATATTTTTGATTATTGATTAGTATTTCCAAAGTTTAATTTGTTGACAACGTTTTGTGCTCAGATATAAGTTACTGCTGAAGTTAGTTGATTCTGAAACTAAATCGCGTAGCTGCCTTTTTTAAATGGAAGGGCTGAAGATTTCGCTATGATATGCGAGCTAGAATAAAAGATTAGCACCAATCAGTTAGTACAAAAGAAAAGAAGTAGTGCCTAGGTGGTAAGACCTTGACCTGTAATTTCAAATTTACCGCAAAACCTTGATTGCAGTTTAGTAGTAAGAGTTAATAAGGTAGTCGCTGTATTTTTAGTCGAAATAATCGGGTTAATTTAATGTTATGAACGTAACCGAACATATGATTATTACAATCTAGCCATGTCTCACCCAAACCCAATAAACCGGCAGTAAGCACACTGGCCTGGTAAACTCAACAACATACCTACGACTCCTTTAGGGAGCAGAGGATAAAATCCGCTCCAGAACTGGCAGCTAAATGATGATAAAAACTGCACAAAATATTATCTTTCCTCAGTTGATTCAATATCCGGAGTCCCTATTGCATTGCTGTATGGGAATTACTTTATTGTGCTCTGAGAAATTTGAACAAGAATATTAATGTCAGTCCTGGGTTCAATCCTCAGATGAGTAGTCCAGTGTATAGAGTGCATATCTCGTAAGAACGTGAGATTATTTATATTTGATACTAATCCAATCGAACTTCAGACATATCACAAATGAATCACTTCATAATTGAGAAGTATATCGTACAACGTACCAGAAGTACGAAATCGGTCGCCCAACATGCTACACAGTTTTAACAGGGTTGAGAAAGTGAACCATCGGTTTGTCCGCATTTCAAACTGTTTCCCTTCTATTCTGTTTTAACCACATACTTCTGTCAGTGCTGGTGTTTCGACAGTCGGATTGTTGTCGGCACCGTAGTTCTATGTGACAAGTTCCACACCTCAACTCAAAACTTTGAATCTTTGTATAAATATTGTCAAAATGATCGCTTTATAAGTAAAAAAACAAGTTCCTGTTTTCTGTACAGATGCCTTCAGTTCTTGTTGGTATTATTCAAACCCCAAATCCTCGTGGTCTCCCAAGTAAGTTGTATCTTTCTGTTCTTTACTCTTTCCTCACATCAACCTTAGTTTTGAACGATTTTATACTAATATTGTCAGCCTTCAAAACCATCTCCCGTTTTCCATCGGCCAAGTAAACCACTTCATTTTTCACTAGCCAACTTTCATCGACTTTGTTTTTCACTGGAGCAACGGTGCCATTCCATAATGCCCAACATTTCGGTCTGACTCTTGTAACGTGTTTTGCATTAGGACTCGCGGCGCTTGCGTTTCAATATGCAGACAATACCGTACATTATTTTACCCACTGGCCTTGTACATTTACGGTTTACAAGACCCGTCACAACTGAGATTTATTAATTTCATTGTGATTATTCTTTTTCTGTTCAGTATCACGTCCGACTGAGGTTTTCATTGCTGGCGTCAATGTTTCATACCTCGAAGGCTCGAGATATTAACAACATTTTGAACTGTTCATCGTTGGTGACAACAATAGGTCGCATGTATTAAAACGGAGTTCATCAACCACGCCTTCTCAGCGGATTTTAAGAGCATACAGAATCGTCATGCGAGTAATGTAAACCTTTTTCTGTGCAACTATTCGACCTCTCAACTTTACGTTTTATACGTAGGCAAATTTACTGTTACACAATATATCTCACACTGAACAAGACGCTAGCAACATTTAAAGTAAATCAATCACAGTGGGTTATGACTGTTGTCCAGGTTCTCCGATTCTTTCACAAGAAATCATAGTAATTGGTCCGTTGATTGTTGCCATCACCCAGGAGACCAGGAATTCTGAGTCACACTGAAACCAGCAACTTTTCTGAGACTGATGATGTCACAACTTTGCTTTGAAATGCAATAAATACTCAATTAACTTTAGACCATGGTCTGTATTCAGGCGATGGCTGCAGCTGGCCAACGCTATAATGTTGATAGTAGTCCGGTTACGTTTATGTTAGAGTGCACCAATAGTACTAATCACTATCCACACCGGCGGATGAACCAGGGACTTAGCGGTTGTGAACCCATCCGTTGAAAACTGGGCTTGTGACCCTCCTTATGGCAGGAACGTTCACAAGTTGTCATAATCAATTGTCAACACAGCTGACTTACTAATTATTTACAGTGTATGGTATAGACTAATTGAGGATAATTAACAGTTACCTCATCTCAAAGACACCACATTGAGGCGTAACTTCATAACTGAGCAAGAATATCCACTATCAGTGCACTCTCAGGAAGGCGAAACCCGACAACTAACAACTCGTTAGTATTGCTCATGTGACCGCGCAAAGAACACTGATTTCCTCGTAAACGTTGGGGTACACACACAGGGAAAAATTTCAAATTAACTATGAGGTTTTTTCATCTTAAGCAATTAAGATACAAGGAACACCTATGTTGCCAAACAAGCCACATAAATGTTCTGCTCAGCTAGAAAAGAGTTGCTTTAATAATGCTGAGGTTGTCACGTGATTTGCTCACCGTTTCAATCCCTTCAAAAGGAACTGACTGAGTACTTAGTAGGAAGATTACGAGAATCACTCTAAGTCAATTGGTGTAAACTTATTTACTTGAGCGGCGATGGCGCTGAACAATTTCCAATCTTCACTGAGGTGTTAAGTAAACAGTTCGTAAAGCCAATTTTCTCTGATGCCATTTCCACACCTTTGTAACCGGTGAATAAAGTAATGTAGCTATAGATATAATCCACTTGTACCCTAAAACAACTTGACGGAACGAGGGGTGAGAGTAGCCTACACAAAACAACCTTACCGTGTTTCTTATAAACAGTCCAGACACAGTGATTCAGCATTCGTTTAATGGGTGAGTGTTTTCCTAGTTTCTGTCTTGGCAATCTGCTAAAATAATCTCGTCATTTACTGACAAATGACAAAGATCATGACCACCATTCTTTCATGATGAGCTTAGAAGTTCTGCAAAGTGGAATAAATATTTCTTTACTTATATCAAAAGAGAATATTTCAAAATTTGTACATTTATTCACGTGCAGTTAGAAACGAAATGGGGAAGTGTGCTGGCTCGCGTCAGCTAAACTCCAATAGATTTCTTCGCTATGGACTTATAAATCATGAACTTACCAACATGGCTACAGTTATTGTACATCGCCGGCTCAAGGCTCACGTGTTATGGTAGTTATTGATCTATTAACATGTTAGTGTCAATCTTACGTTAATATTTCTGTTGTTCAGACAGGTGTGGCAAGGTGGTTTTATTTGTGAACACCCAATTAGTTGACAGCACGCTGTCCATCTCAACTGGGGCTTCACGTATGGTTTGAGTTCTACGGGGACCCTTTTAACAAACTCGGTGCAGAGGTCAGCATATATCTCGGTTGATCGCGTTTACTTCGCAGTACGGCAAGTTGCCTAGAAATAACGCTACATGATAAGGTTGTGCAGCAGGTAGCATGATCCAAAAACTGTTTGAGTAATTTGGTCGGATATGGTTTTAAAAAAGTGAGTAAAATCAGCGAGAGAACATTGCACTGTGCAAGAGAAGTGAAGTAATCACAAACCAACTGACAAGGAAGAGGGGAGTTGATGAGGCATAGGGCTTGAGACTAAATTAACTTTCCTGCCTTGTCGCAAAGATCCTGTCAAACTAAATGACAAGAAATGATCGGGAGATGAACTTTTATCCATACGATACAACACTGGGATTAGGGTCATTTAACGTGAGAACTAGTTAAGGTAACGTTATTTATAATGAGGAGCATTGGTATGAAAGACTGACCGTCTCAAAAATTTGAATGTGTTGAAGGTAGGAGAATAAAAAGCAGGCCATCGGAATCATTTCAGAAGTTTAAACTTAAACATCGTTTACACTTGATTGCAGCCTCCACATTTGGACAACCTATTCAGTCGGTTTATATTGAGCGGAAGAGCTAAATTCGAGTCTCTCCCTTTTTAGAGCTCATCGGCTGTGCACATCCTCACTCGGACCGAGGTTTACACCTCGGCCCTCATTTCAGCAGGCCATCGCGCTCCAATGGCTACCACTAGTACGCGAACAGCCTAGTACACCTCCATCTGCAAAAGGTCCAAGAAGAGATGTAATGTACTTGATGATGATCAGTCATCTAGTGGGCAGAGCGCAGCCAACAATGTTACCTCTGGTCAGATCAATTCTTACAGATGTCTCTTTTGCCTTTTGATCAGAACCTTCATCAGAACTCACAAGCGTTCTCCCCAAGCCGGTTTAATAAAAGTTCTGCGACTGTGCCTTATATGTAACAAGCCAGCCGGACGTTTTGGTTTCAGTTACCCGTAATACTTATATACCAACTTTGTACAACCTGACACGCTGAACTTGACCAAATCCCCGACCACTCGTTATCAGTATTACATGAAGTTAGAAGTTTTTTAAAGTTCCTCCAGAATGAGGACTGCATCGATAGCAGTGGAAAATCTTCAATACCTCGTTAACTATTACTGTTCAGGACTGTGTTGCAGTCCGATGAAATTAACGGCAGTCAGTTCAATCGCCTGTGAGTCATACTTCCAAGCTGTTTCTTACACATTCAGGAAACGATGGGCTATGCAGCTGGAAGTTTCTGCAGTCTACATTCACTCTTGAAAAAAAAACAGGTTACAGCATTAGAACAACAAACACTACCTTGCGTTCATGAAAATTCAGTCTGCATTCTTCCTCCTTTTCATTCAACAACTCATGTAACCAAATCCCAGACGCTTTTGTTGCTTATCAGATGATGCGATAAAGGAAATAGAAAGAATCGAGTTGCACGATATTTTGTAAATGACGTTTTGTTGTAGTTTTGATGCATATAATGAATAGGATTATCAAATTGCTCAGAATGTCTCTTAGTGAAACAGACAAATTGAAAACAATCCACATTATTGGACTAACGAACAGACCCATCTTACTAGTGTCATTTCACAAACATCGAAATTAAAAGTTTCTGATTATGTTTCTATGCCTTAGCTTAGACTCTCTTGCAGCAAGGTTTTATTAAACCAACTGATTAAATGAGACAGAATTGAAGAGAACCGGAGGAAGTTACTCCATATTCAAAAAGGTTTGCACCAGAACATTCGTCAAAGTTTTTCCAGATTAATGGCCGTTTTTTAGGAAATCATCTCACAAAGATATATATATTTATATGTTGGGCTATTCCACACAAATGTATTGATTACATACCTTAAGTGGATTTCAAAGAACTTATCTCTGTTCATACCAAAAACGTTATTCGCGACAAACATTTGAATAAATGCAGTAAACTGTTATCAAATACATATTATTTTTGAATTCCTTGAGCACGCCAACCACCAAGGGGTCATTTCAGATTGCCGACGGCTGGACATTTTCCCAAATTTCTTCCCTAGGATGACTGCGTACACTTAGGCCTAAAAAAGTAGTAAGGACATCACAACGTTTCGGTGGGAGATAATGAGCACTTGGCATATTATACATAATGCGGTGTATTATCAGGTGGGATATGAGGGTAAGGCATTTTTCGATGAAATAGCTCAACGCGGCGGTGAGGTAAGTCTAAGAGCCCAAAGCAAGCTGATTACAGACAACAAGGGTGATCAGACTATCAATCACCCGATGAGATCGGACCAACGGACAAGGACTGGAGGGCGGAGAAACCTCTGACAGAAGGTGTCGGTCACACACAAACTTCGCAGAAGTGCATACGACGTACGAAAGGAAACCGGGGGTGTTGTGGACCAGAATTCTGGTTCATAAACGCAAGCGTGTGCATGGCATGGAAATCAGCGAGTTAGATACTAAAGATCGTGTCTTATTGAAAGTCATTTCATCAAAAAAACAATATGCACGATGTTTTATCAATTTCATTCGAAAATACAACACTGTCCTTAACGGATTAAGTGACTTGACTGAGTGAAGCAAAATAAACAGGTAATAACCACCAGGTGACCTTAATGCAAGTTTTTATACCATTTTTTCACATTTTAACCCTGTCAGCTTCCATTTACAAGGCTGAAGTGAAAAGCACAGCTTCACTTGAATCAATTAGTGTACTCGTGGCACTTAAAAATAATAGAAATGTACCGTTTAGCACACTTTTTGTTGGTTTTGAAGAAATATTACCAACTAGTCAGAAACCAAACATCCTTGTTCTTCCGTGTCCTTATGAGTGAACAAGAACTATTATCCCATTCTCGGAGAAACTGTTGGTTAGTTGTACACAAAATTTCATTCTTCATTTCTATGTTGTTCAGATGTTGGAAGTACGGACTTACGTAGCAAAAACGTCGCAAAGTGAAGAACCACGAGGTTTTCCTTCTCAATAAATATCACATTAAGTAAACACCGCAGGGATTTCATTAATGTGTATTACTTTCTAAAAAACATTCCATTTCCGCACAGACCGTGAATAGGTTTAAAATAAAAAAATCTGTAACGAACTGAGTGAACATTACAACATTTGCTTTGAGAAAGAATGCAAAATATTCGCTAGTTAAGTCAGCCCAAAAATAGTGAGCTACACAACTAATAGGTAACATTACAGGCATCAGCAGAAGGAGCTTCCGAACGAAAAACAACCTGCTGACCCATATTATTTAGGCTTTCAAACGTGCACCGAACAATTCAGAAGGACTGATCAGGCTTACTCGTGACACAAGTAACTGAGCGGTAGTATAGTGGTTATTAATGCCTGATCCATGTTACGTTATATTTCAGCGCCCGGAGTTCGACCCTGTCACCCATCAGACTTAGTTATTATACACAAGACAGAGAGTTGTTTTTAATTTTAGTCCTTGGACTATATTTTGAAAATAATAGGGATGTGTGTATCCAACCATTTAAAAGCGGGTGCTCAAAAAGACCCTCGGTAATTCCGTTCATCCATTTTCAGTTTTAACTGATTTTTACACGGAAACAGAGGTTCCCCGAAAGTTTGTGTTTACATCCTTATTGCAGGTTTTGTTTAGTCCCTTAGTCAGTAAATAAATTGACTGGCTTCATAGACACCTGAGTTACGAAAAAGTAAAAATTCAAACAGGATGAATTTACCCTTAAGAAAGCGAAGTTAACTTTCAACTACATTTCTTTCATCACAACTATAATGCTACTGAATGGTACGTTTGCGCACATACTACCATATCACAGATAAGTAGTTTTCCAGATTTGATAATCGGTTGGTAGAGTGCTTGTAGTGTTTGGGCATGGTGTTTCCGTCCCTGGTTCTAATCCAGCCAAAGTTCAGATTTTTCGCACTTGGATCTCTTCTAAATTATCAAATCTACCAAACTACTTATCAGTAATTCACTGTAAATGTTCATCGGTGACGTTGGTGAATTCCAGCGTGAGCTGTTCGAGAAATCCTGCTTCGGCAGTCAATCGGCTGGATCATTTGGTGGAGTCCGTATGACACAGTTGATTGGGTGGTTGACTGGGTCCAAATATGAAATTTCTGGGCTTCCGGCGTGGCTTCTTAGTCAAGCTGGTACATACATATACACAAATGTTTACCATAAGAAATCGCAAAAGAATCGTAACCTTTTGGCATGTTGTAGCCATATTTTATGTCAAACAAAGTTTGAGCTCCTAGTCAACTGGACAACTGCGACGTCAGTATAAAAGCCCAAGTGACTAAGCGGACCGGCGAATACTAAATTGACCATTGATTCGTTGTTGAATAATGCAACTATTCTCTTCCATGGCTACTAAGTAGTTGTCCATAAGTGTTGCTGATTTATGAAGCGAGAATCTACCCTTCAGCGATCGCTTGAATATTTGTTAACTTTCAAAGAAGACGCATGACTAGTTGCATTGAAGTGGCCGGTAAAACAAACAGTATGTGTTGAAAACCGCAGATCACATAGGTACGTTTGTCGAGCTATACTGATCACGTGATTCAAAATCATTAATCCAATTTTGAACTTTGTGGAGATAAAGTAAGGATGGACCACTGCACAACGCAGAAAGTGAAGCCCATGGATACTGAGTTGAAGTAAGTGCCATATTTGTTAAGACACTAACTTAATTATTCTAGACAACCTGGTAAGTGCAGATATATAATTAACTACTTACCTTTGAGTTGATTTAGAATATGAACATTTTGAGACTCTACAAAACAGTGGACTACTAGATTCGCTGTATGAGTCTCTGACATTGAAAGAAAGAGCACGTGCGTTTTACAGGAAGTAAGTATTTAACAAATGAACTAAATCGATACCCTTCATACCACATATAAGACACCGTTTATACCAAAGGTGGCCAAATAGTTAACCAATTCAAACTCGGTGTTGATAGATGTCTAGCTTGTAAACCTTTGACATTGACACAATTTAGCTCCAGCGTGTTCGAGTAAAAAATTTGGTATCGCTGACAAGCTCGTAAGGACAAGCAACTTATTGCTAATGAACTCATCTTAACGTCCATCCCATAGCACGTGAGAGTTCCTTGTAAAGATTGCATGGCAAATATCAACCCTTTCTTGCCAGTAATTTTTTGCGCAAAAGTTTTTGTTGCCATAATTTTACATAATCCATTCTGTACTAACTAAACGTTGTCTCACTAACGACAATTAAAACGGAAGTTCTGCGCATTCAAAAACTGTCCTAAGTCATTAGTTAGCACACAGTTTAATTGGCGCAAAGTAACGGGCAGCGATAGCTACCGAATTTTTGTGTTGTGAGGTGATAACGGTCCACCAAAACTTCAAAAAAGAGGTTTCTGGAAATGTGAGTGGCAATCGGAGAAGTAGTAGATATTTGTTTCGAATTGGTTGAGTATGGCACAAATGGCATATAGATTCTCGTCTCGGAGATGTTGAGAGTGTAACACCTGTGGAATGCAAAACTCATGCAGTAAAGAAATTTTCCACTGGTCCCAGTGAAACTTAGAGAGACTATTATACGCCGTTGTATACTAAACATTAAGCGCGAATAACTTTAATACAATACCGCTGAACCAGGAAAGCGCAGCACTTATTATCACAAACGCACAGTTTGGGGACGTTACTTGAGTAAATGACATACAGCTATCTAATTTTGTTTTAACAAAGAGGTTTTTTCTTCTCAAGTATTGTAAGTCAGTTTTATAGACGGTAACTAATTACATGTTTATATTGTCTGTTGGATTTCTGTTCAGTTCATATACGTTTTCGCCTATACTTTTACAGTCTGAGTCCGGTTGTCAAGGGAAGGATCCGTGCGCTAAAGAGGATTCAGTATGAATCCTTAAAGCTTGAAGTTGAATTTTACAAAGAATTAGCAAAACTTGAGTTACAGTTTACTGAGAAGCAGCAAAAACTTTTTGAGCAGGTAAATAATTTTTTGTTCATTTTTTTAAAGTTTAGGGAAGATTATGACACTAACATTTACAAAAGCCTTTCATCTCTGTTTGAACAGTTTTAAACAAACAAACAGACCTACAGCATTATGAAGTTAGAATCGTTGGAGAACAGTTCCTGGAGGGTATTTCCATCATTATGTTATTACCGTTTGTAATGGTCGGCTATGTGCGAAATACAATTTTATGCATAGGTTCAGTTTGTAGTAAAGTATAGTAAAACAATTTATGTAAAACTCGGATGAAATGAAACATTATAACAAATAATCTAAAATGTACTGACCACATTCATGGGATTGGTGAAAGTCGCGAGCAGACCAGTAATAGATTAAGTCGGTTAGAACGAATTTTATTGAATTTAACAATTTCCGTAAGTCGGCTTCTCTATAACATATATAAATCTAAGTAAGCCATACATAATACTATAATAAATAAAACGCATTCCTCATGGAAAATAATCCGGATAGAAAGAAGTATGGGGCCAATTAAAGTGGCTCAAATATGAGGAAAACGGTCAATTAACTTAGTACTGATCGTAAATTTTCTGTACCTTAACAGAACACTCTCCATAAACGATAAATTTATGCATATTTTATAACATTTATTTCTGTAATGAGTGCTTGATAAGAGGCAGCGAAGTCAGTTTGAACGAAGGTAGTACAGTATACTATTACCAGCTTGTATTTCCGAAGTGATTATTAACTGAAGTTCTGGGATCTGAATTGCTGCGAATATAGATACTACCTGGTTTATAGAAGGCTAAATTTTCAAACTTCAAACATTAATTTAAAGGTTGCGCAGTGAAATTATCGAATTGCGGGTCTCCAGCAGAGTTGATAAGTCCGGATCGTGGGGTTATCTGTCGGAGTAAACAAAGGACTTCTGTTCATTTTCTTATCGGAGTGGTCTGACGTGACTAGTTCTGTTTGCACCAGGTCAAGATAGAGCTCATGGACAAATGCATTTGATCATGTATATTGTGAAGTTATTGACGATAAGGATACCTAAATGTACTCGGGGTCAAGCGGACTGAATACAAGCATCTTTTCCGACGAGTATGTGCCCAAATGACGAATTATAGTAAGAACAAACCTCGACTACACGGATTATTTTCGAAGTGGGCCAGTTGAAAGTTAAGATCGCTTAGAGGCGATGTCCCTTTCGCAAACAATATCAGGATAATTTGCTGTCCATCTTTACACAAGGCAAAAATTCCAGTAAACTCATTCACTAGCCGAAACACAGCTTCGGAGGCGTACTAACAAATGCAAGGTTTGTTAATATACGTCAAAGTCAACT
This sequence comes from Paragonimus heterotremus, assembly GCA_013368495.1. Lineage (NCBI taxonomy): Eukaryota > Metazoa > Platyhelminthes > Trematoda > Plagiorchiida > Troglotrematidae > Paragonimus > Paragonimus heterotremus. The sequence continues at coordinate 272,412 of LUCH01000177.1, forward strand.
GCATTTGACAACTAGCAACAACGGCGCCTATCCGAAGGTGTACGAGAATGCGGATTTATGGGATAGCCTGGTACTGCTGGGAGATACGCATTAAGTAGAGATTATGGAAGCTAAACTGGAAGAAACCTATTGAAAAATTTGCAGTATGAGGTTGAGTGGTTAGAAATTGCATATTTATCGATAACTGTGGAGGAGAACCCAACTGAAGTGGATGGATTGAAGGTCCTGCGGATATAAATAACGAAATCTTTTGCTAAATCCCCGAGGAATACTGACGAGGAACACTATTATCAAAGGGATGAAATATAAACCATGACGAAAAGTTTCACAAGATGAAGATGGGCTACCACGGGCAAAGCAAATAAACTTTGAACCTTGGACAAACCATCAATAAGCAACTGTATCTAAATGATTTTACTGATAATTGGAATTCAGGGGTATTTTCTAATTTGTGTGTTTTTTCGTCCAAAGGATGAGTTGGATAACTAAAAATACATACTAGTCTTTTGCCTCTAGAATCAGTGCAACCATTATATGGACATTGGTTTACGTTTAATAGACAATCTTTCAGTAGTCTTACATTTTGTCTACCTTGCCTACAAAAGTAAAGCTTGATCGTAGTGCTCAAAATTACGAACTACAAACGCGTCATAAGCATGATCATATGCCGACAGATGAGGTTACTCTGAGAAATCCTCCTCATTTATCTCAAGGAAAATGGAAGAAAGAAGCTCATTTTGGTAGAGTTCCACAGTTGCTTCGAACATTGGGTGAGTAGCAAACATTCGATGTGGTTTATATGGAATGGGATATGAAGTGTTCTCATGTTGAGTCACGACAAAGTGGTTTCAGTTTCTCTGGCGAAGGTGCCAGCATTGTATTCTGATTTGGTATCCGAAAGCAATTTAATTAGGACAACAGCATCGCAGGTTCATATTTATTATTGCGGTAGCGAATGAATTTACTAGACGTACAAGTCTGGCTTACTGAAGAGTTTGGGAAGCAGACTTGAAGTACTCATTATTGCGAAGAAGAGAAAAAACTTGTAAAGGCAGATTTTTCGAAAAACACCTAGATGAAATCAGAAATGCAGGCAGTTCGTTTGTATCAATCCGTTTTTTAACAATTGGAATGATACGGTTATGAAGCAGTCTGTTTTTGCTGTTTATACTTCTCTGAAAAATATTCCTACTTCTTAAGGATAGTAGAATCATAACTGATCTTAATAAATTTGACTGCGCTAGGAGTTAGTTCATGTCCCTAATGCAGTTGGGTGAGTTGGTAAAATGAACGCCTAATAGGACAAACCTTTGAACATCAGCGAGTACAAAATATCCTTCAATGAGCCTCTGTCACTGTTTTTCCTCAGATCAACTAGTTGTGATTCTACCGGAAGTTTTAAAGGTCTACCATACTTCGTATTAATGACAGATGAAATGTAAATTTGACTCAGTTTCCCTCACTCTCGGACACTTTTGCAGTTTGCATAGATCGGTCAACGTAAACAAAACCTTGGATAATGAGTAAAAGCATACAGAAAGAACTGTGTTCAACTAAGTTGACTAGATAACATGCGTGACAAGTCATTTTGCTTTCACTTCAGCGTGTTTTATTCTAAGGGTATCTAATTTCGCAAACTGGAATCCTCTATTTCTTTTCTAATTGCCTTGTACAAAGCGACAAGCAATTGTGACTGGAGAATACGAGCCAACTTTGGGGGAAACTGATTGGGAATTTAGTGAGGATGACGAAATGTCCCTGAACACCAACCTTGGTCGATCAGGCAACGAGGGAGATGCACCAGTGAACGTAAGCCCGCGTGAGTAGAAAAATTTTCTTCTGCTTTCTTCTCTCAAATAATTGTGGTAAAAGAGGTTTTCGAGAAAACAGGAATAGTTCATACAGTTTGCATCAAGGTACAAAGACAAAATGTAGTTGCAAAGTTTTGTAAAGTGGTTGTCATATTTTGGGATGGAAATAATTTTGAGTGTTGTGTTGTGTCCGACCTCCGCTGAGTGGATTGGGCCAAATCGTAATCTGCTAGCAGATTCAGCAGCAATAAATTAATCTGCGAATGAGTATTTACTGTTTGACTCAGGCTGTTTTTCACTCAACAGCCAAACTATCAATTGCAAATTTCCCTTGATGGTGTAAAACCAATTTTTAAAAATGTATTTATTGATAACTGCAGTATTTGTTTTCGAATGTAGTTATATATGAGATCACATATAAGTTTGTTTACAACCGGTCCGATTTATTTAGCCTTACACGGGATATGAAGTGTGCAGGTGGAATCACAAGTGGTATAACATAAGTAATCTGTGGAAACTTCCAAAGGGGCCCTTTGGTTGAATTGAGTGTGGCAGAGTAAATCTGAAGCGGATATCGTCAGCCATGCAAATATAACTACGGTCAGAATGAAACAAACGCCTTCACCCAGATACACGTACTACTTGAGTGAGCGTTTCTGTTTGCATGTCTGGATAATTGTCTATAATATACTTTATACTGCCTTATTTAGACTGAGAATCTTGTTATTCTACCTTGCCAACGCAGAAGAATCGACAGACAACACCAGCCAAATTGGTTGTTTGTAGCTTACTCAATGTCAGTTATATCTAATTACTGGAGGGTTAGTCACTTTGGGCGGCGTTTACTTCTTTTGCTGGGGCTTCTGCCATTCACAGAGCAGGTGGCTAGGAACGTTAGGAAAAATGACGTTTAATAAGTCTTGTCTGAGCTGATAATGGTAGGAGAAAATTAGATAGGAGGCTGACCTACTTTTGGCGTCTTAACTTCGCTCACAACCTAGGGGCTCTTTCGTAGGATACGCATGTCCTGTACTTAAGTGTGTGAGTCTAAATCTATATGTATTTTAGCACCACAATTCTATCATCCTATTTCGCTTTGAAGCCGTGGCTTGTTAGTTGCTCCACGGATGAATAGCAGTTAAATATCCATGTGTAAAACTGGCGTACTAGTTAGTGTGAAAATGAGGATTATGTTTGAAGGTAAAGATCACAAAGAATATGAGTGGCCAACTGCAAAGTTCTTGTGGTCATCACTGTAAACACAAGCGATCAGCTTCTGCATCGGCCGATGACTGATGAGTGGGTAACCGACTGTAAGCTCCATCTCACCGTTTCAGTGAGTGTAGACGTAGACCACCTGGCGTGAAATAAACCTTAACTAATCAGTAACATGCACAAATCTGTTTTGACCACGAAAAACTAAACAGAAGCGGTATGAAAGTCAGTCTGTCAAACGCACGGATATATTTAAATGCATGCTTATTTTACAACTGCGCATCCATTTAAGCCTACGGTTATATATATGTACTTGTAAAAGTACCGGCGCAGTTGTCAACCGTTCCACATTTGACATAAGCGTGAAGACGAATATTACAAAACATAGAAGATTAAACAGAGGCTGCTGCTCTTTTTTACGTGGAATAATTCCTTGCATGAAGAATAACCTGAAATAAACTAGAATACTGTTGAGGACTTATAATTCCTCTATACAAAGCTTATAATAACGTCGTTCAATTAACGGCAACAAACCATTGCCGCTAGGAACAAAAAACGCTGGATGTGCTTTTGTATATTACAGAAAGCGTGGACAAGAGTACAACTCGTGGAATTCCCGGATTTTGGCTTATGGTTCTCAAACACGCTCCGCTAATCTGCGACACTATCAGACCAACTGATATTCCAGCACTCAAATACCTAAAAGATATCCGTTCGATACCGATTGAATCAAATGAAAGACCTGTGAGTAAAACTGCAATCACAAAAATATATCTTTCTATATGTTTATATTTTGTTTGCACTACAATTTGACAGCAAGTTTTTAACTATTTCAAATGTTACTTTGTTTAAGGGGTTCCAACTGGAATTCGAATTTGAACCAAATGAATATTTTACCAATACAGTGCTCACCAAACGATATTTCATGAATTTCGATTTGAAAGAAGACAACCCGTTATCTTATGACGGTCCGGAGGTCGTAGCCACAGAGGGGTAAGTTGCTACGTTCAATACTGTGTGATACTTTCTATAATGGTTAGGAATATAAAACGCAGTCCAAAACGATCGCCAATTTTTATTGTGGAAAAATCAGTTTCTCCATTTTATACCAGGTGCCAAAACCAATTAGAGGAACACAGATTTAATCACTCGACAGCCGTCCTTTGTTTTATAAAAAGTATGGGAAGTTTTGTTTTACATAATGGGGTTTTCGATGCCAAGTAACGCAACTGGTCATACTGTGAGGTTGTTCGAACCTAGACATAAAAAGATTTCACGTTAAAACAGCTCGTTAACACTGAAGTACAGCTGGTCGACATATATAAATTTCAGTATTTCAATCGCAATGTTACGATAACCAATAGTCCATGTACTTTCCACTGATCCACCAATTGTACCAGTGTTAAGAAATCCGGCCAGATAAATCTGCATACTGAGACACTTCTTGACCTACAGACAACTGAAAGAAGACATCAGTTCATCATCACTGGTGTTGACCGATTTTCTTTTTCATTTTAAACTGTTTTACGTCTCATTAGCATGGAAAGGCTTGGCCCACCCCAAATTGCTTGTTTAGATTGGTTACGCTAATAAACGTGTAGACCGGTGTTGATAAAGTAGCATGATACTCACCCTCAAACAGTTACTTGATTAACTTATTTTTCATTTGTCAAAGCTGTGAAATCAACTGGAAGCCGTCTAAAAATTTGACAGTGGCTGTCACTTCAAAAACGCAACGTAGCAAGTTTAATAACGAAAAACAAGTGGTTACCAAATCAACCAATATCGAATCGTTTTTCCACTTTTTCAATCCACCTGAACAAAGTGAGTGTACTGTGTAACTTTGCAGTGCGTTGTCTCTTAATCAATCATTCTGGAAAAGTTAGCATAGGTCCCATGTTGCCATTTGTGTGTATGCTCTCATTGGTTTTCTCTTCTATCAATCCACCTTGTTTTCAAAAATTATATGCAGCTCTTGTCCCACTCATTTGAAAATTATGCGAGGGATACCATCAGTCTGGTTATATCACGTACTGATTTATTCGTTGTCAGATTCCAACAGCAACAAGACTGCAAATTACTATTACATCAGTTCAAGTCAAATCATCTCAACGAGGGGTGATTCATTAAGCAAGTTGTGTTTAGTTCTGTAAACATACGGCCACCAACGATTCCTAAAAACCGAAACCTTAGGACGAAATGAATGAGGTATAAAATTCGGTGAATCTCTTAATCAAAGCATCTACTTGAGGCATACTCACTGTACGTTCTTGCTGTTGCTGTGACATCCTATGTCTGAGCATTCACGTCCTCGGACCTACACCATGTAGTACTATCAAATAATAGTCATATTTCGTGCCATTCACATGACCAAAACAGTCATGCAAACAGGCATTTTTACTGTCAGTATATGTGCTTTGGCTAGTAACCACTAGTCATATTTAGGCTGAGTTTCGAAGACGATGACAATCCTTTCAGTTGGTCGAATAAACACAGAGTTTTAAGTATTGTATGCTGATGTCAGTATGTTACCGTTTCAGTATGGCAAATGTAAACACATGGACTGTCCTACGAAAAATCAAACAGGAAATCGTATAGTGAATAGAGTTTTCCACCGAGGCAAAGACGCTTCGGTTCCGTGGAATTACGACGATAGTCCAAATAACAGAAGTTATACTAATATTCTTTGTCAGCTTTTCGTAAATCACTCTAATGCCACATCGAATACACCCAAACTGTGGGGCCGGCAATTTTCTGGTGTTTTCTTCATGGTATTTATGAGTTCGTTTTCGTTATTCTAACGAATGTAAAACTTCGACTGTTCTGGAATGTCATTTCAAACACTAAATTACTTTTGAAGTTTGCAGTAATATCCTTCCAGATATGTCCTTATTTCTGAGAGCCAGCCTTTCTAGAATTCTTCAGAATGAAATAGTACATTCTGTACATAAATGAAACAAAAACAAACTCAGACATGATAATCTATGTTGTCGTTTAAAATCCATTCTACAGTTCACAGCCAGTTATATACATGTAACTATATTCCTGGAATTATTTCGTCTTATTTCTTCCTCTAAAAGCAAGTGCTCCTAAAGGATCGGTAAGTAATCTTTTGCTTTTCATTGGTGCAAATGTTTTTTTGTTGTCTCGAACAAAAGAAAATGTTCCGGTTTGGCTGAATTTTAGAATCCGACGTTGGAGCGGAGACTATTAGAAGACTTTGATTTGGGACAATATTTGAAGGAACGCGTTATTCCCAGGGCTGTCGCATACTTCACTGGTGAAACGCTGGATCTGGAAAATGAAGTATGTATTTTTTGTACGACGATGACTTTCACTGTCGACCTGCTTTCAGGCCGTTTATGAATGAACTGACTGTTTGCTGCTTATGTGAATCATTAACATTACTGGAAAACGGAAACCATCGCAAGTAGGTTTGTCAATGCAGAAAGGATTCGTTTCCCAAGCTGGTGGTTTCAGGACTCGAAGACCAGTTAAGTGAAAACCTAAGGGGGAAAGAATCTAGAATGTGAATATTGTCGCTGATCAACTGGGTTGCTGGTAAACTAGGTGTAAGTGCTAAAGCTAGGTACAGAAAACTGAAGGCATGTCATTATGGCCGTACACACGCCTGTAACTTATTTTTCATTTGAAAAGTTTAGGCTTCTTGATGACTAATATCTCAGTTTAGACATAATGGTTTCATTGGAGTTTAAGTTACATTTCCCTAACCACATTGCTTTTAGAATAACCCTAATGTTTTCCTCTCAGTGGTATATTGTAGATGCTATCCAGTATGAACTACCGACTTACTGCTGACAGTATTCATGATGTTGGATAAAGAGATCAATGCGTTGATGATGAATATTTGAATATAGAATTAGTTGTTTTTAGCATTTAGGTCCTCTTGCCCTCCTCTTCTTTTTTTATTCACAGTTCCTATATAGGTTTTTATCCTTTGAGGTTGTGTGGCAGTTAAACATCAGTATGAACCACTGATGTATTGCTGTCTATGGTGATGATGATGAGTATTCCGCTGGTGGTTTGCTTGCGGCAAGCGAACCTCCTTTTGTTTATCACCTTGAACCCTCGGCGTAACGTAGGACTCACATTAGGTTCTGATGAAACTGATTGACTTACTTAATATTAGACTATCAATTATAACAAATCGGAGTTTTCTTGAAATCGACGAGAGGTCCACAGGGTAAATCGCACACTTATTAAAAATTTCAATTCAAGGTAGTTCGATATATTGTCATTGGCTTGACCCCATGTGGATGGACGACCTAATATGTGAATCTGGCTGATTTTTTCATTAACCAATCCAACCATTGGATAACATATATCTCGCGTTAAGTTAGCATATGGAAATCCATGGATTTTATTACCAGCACGTCTTCTTCCTTCAACGAGTTTGTTCAACTGACAGCTGGCGGCGGCGTCCGGTTCGGATTAGCCAAAGATCTTCTGACCTTAACTACCACTGCCACAAGTAGCTTGTGCTGCGCCACTTGTTGTTCTACTCGAACACTAGGTATCTAGTGCTAACCTGAAGAAATAGGGCGAGTTGTGCGAGTGAGGCCTTTGTGTCCAGCATGCTGGTTGTCTACCTGATAGGTTAGCTTGAAGCTGAGACCCCTATTTCTCTATAAGTAAGCTGATGGAGATTCTAGTGGTAAGAACTAGACTGGAGGGAAAGCTGAAAATGGAAAGCAAGAAGTTAGTCAATTAAAAAGTAATTGTTAGTGTACTCTAGTGAGGATGTGAAAATAAATTCAAAGTTGGACTGGAAAAAAAACAGACAAAACCTTCACGATACAGTAAAAAACAAAACCCAGTATAATGCCAGCCACCAAGGTTTTTGAAAAGGATAGTGGGTGAGTTGCCAAACGATGGTGGTCGTTGGTCGATGCGAACAAGCAAAAAGTACAATGGATATAGGTGACATAACATATCTGAGCCTAACATACTGGATCTCTCCTTACCAGTGGCTTACTATGAGTACGTTGATGTTATGTTAACCTGAGACAACAGAGAATTCACGGCCACACAGACCACAACGCCATGTAGTCACCCCGTACCGTGCACTTCTGTTCGCGACCACGTAATAATTGCCCATTGATCTTGCAGACGCCCGTCCGGATTATATTTCGCCACACCAGCCGGTTCAACGCCAACTCCTCTCAAAATCTAAAATCAAAGTTACAACCTAAAAGACTTACCTGGATAACATTCCAGTATCTCAGTTTTGACCATCAGGATTTCGATTTATCGATTCCATTTGCTCAAACAGCAGCTGCTTTGGAATCTGGTCATCGCTCATCCGAAGTATCTTACCTAATCAAAGAAGCTGATTCAGCATCAGCATCGCTTCCGTCTCGTTCATGTCCGCTCGCCACATTATCT